>JAOBRC010688341.1:0-10502 GCA_027575255.1 Scolionema suvaense | reverse complement strand
TTGCCAAGAAATAGAGAACACTCTAGCAGGGGTGAGTCAGAGGATAACTTGTGACATGGATCAGACTGAGAGCTAGGGGTGACTGAGCTGGATCCAAATGTGTGATTGCCAGATAGCGATCTCCCGTTATCAAAGGTAAGCTGTCACTGACCTATAGTCGCTTTGATACTAGATTAGTGAAAAGCACACTTTGAAACTGACTGTTCAAAAAAGGCTTTCTATTTGCAAAAGAGTGAGTGGGCTAAAGCCCCCCTCTCCCTCACTTTCCTGGTGGCACTGTGCATATTTTTGGTAATCAGTTAAATATCTAGACCGTGGATGGTGAAGATAATGCTGGAGTCAGCATTCATGAGAGTCTCGAGCAGAGTCTAGTCCAGCCATTGTTGTCATCTCACCATTTAATAAATGTTTTTCGTATGGAGTTATGTTAACCACTCGTTGGTTGCCTCAGGGACCTGCTTCTATGTCAAACATAGTACCTGGGGGGACTCAAGGCCACAATCTACGGTGTCCAGCTGATTCACTCTAACTGCTGAGCTACTGGTACTTGGTATTCAGCCCATTATCTTGTGTGGTCTTACATTGGGCAGAATACCAAGTACCCTCCACTGCAGGACAATCATCATGAATGCACATAATTTTGTTACAAAATATCAGTGTAAGTAAATTCTACTGTAGCTGTACCATCCAATGTAGCTCTTTAGCATCTATTATTAATATGATCCAAAATGCTAAGATATATCTGACCAATACTTGGGTTGCAAATTTAATTAGCAGTTATACCTTCTAGGAAGCCGTTGTTTAATTTTATGTGTATTACTTCTACGGAATAACACAGTTTCCAGATGGCTGTTTTAGTTGACTTCATTTGCGGAAGAAATTTCATCTTATTTAAGAGCTTTGCATGAATGAGTGAGCAGACTCTCAATTTCATTTTGTTCAGGACCATTTTCATTGATTGTGTCGAAAGCATTCTTAACTTATAGTGAGATTCCATTGTTTTGTTTCTTTTTTCAGTTAGTTGTGTTTAATCTTTGATTATCGTATTCATGTGGCGGTAATCTCTGACACGAATTTGAAACGCACAGTGGCCTGTAAGTTTATGCAAAATTCATGGGTTGACTTCCAGCATAATCTGATTCGGTGAACTTGTGGAAATCTGGCTTTCTTATTTGCTCTCACAGATCTGATAAGCCCACTGAGTAGATATTTGGTCAGGCAACACATAAATTCGAAATGCCAGAAGCCATCTTGTGCCCACACTTTGCATATATGCATTCTCGTGCATATTGATGTTGAAAATCTTTGAACGGTACAAGGTTAATGCCATGTTCTTGATCCTGCTGCTTGCAATGCATCCTGTTTCGCATGACTGGATCCTACAGTAACTTGCCCTACTTCAGCATATAAATCTTTGTTATGCATACGGTAGTGCAGTTTCTAGCTTAGATTACGTTGTGCAGTCTTATCAAAAGTAGACTTTTGCTGTGCCTCCCATAATGATGCCTGGAGACGATGCTGAAGCCTGACTAGCATTGTCAGTTGTTATAGGCAGTGCAGGGCAGAGATTTCTGTTTAGAGTGATTTATTGCAAAGAAAAATTTGTCCCACTATGCAATTATAAAAAGTGGACAGTACGATAATTGAACATATGACATTCAGCGTAATGGTTCCCATCAAAACCTGTTTGTTCAGATTCAGATTGTCATATTTTCACTTCCATTCCATGCTGTTTTTATCTTTGTATTATACCCACAGACACAACCTAATGAAACGATAGAAGTTTTATATATGCATGTATAGGAAACTCCTCTATGTCTATGCAACGGAAATCAAGTGCTCAAAGTTTGGAAGCAACTCCAGTGCATATAAAGGTGAACCTCCTGCCGAAAGCTACTACAAATTGATTGTCATAGGAAGAAAAACACAGCAGGTACATTTAAAAATCGATGTAAGTCATTGCTATGGCTACTATATTCTAGATGTTCATAATAGATGGTAAGGGAGCATAACTTTGTTGAAGTCCCCCCTTCACCACAGGAGTAAAAGTTTACGATTCTTCAGGTTCTCCAGAATTGACACATTCTTTGCTTTTAGAAGCCTTATGTGGTGGAAAAAGTCTTCATAACTATGCAGTGTATCTTGATCTTAACACTGAACATGTTTTCGGACCCCCAAAATGCTTTGTACAAGGTTTTTCCAATATTTCCAATAGAATTCTTTGATTTTGACACCATCTCTGATTCAACTGAATGTATTAGGATGCCATTCACCCTTGACCATCATAGAGTAGCAGCATTTAGAGGAATGACCAACCAATCGGTCTTATTAGCCTTTACGGCTCTGGAATAGCTCATTGCGATTGCTTTGTGCATGTGTGGTTGAGGGTTTGAATCCGTTAGCTGCTGGTGATAAGCACCAAATCCCTAAACGCTAATATGCATAGGGGGTTCAGTAAATCCTGACACTGAGTGATAGTGAAGTGATGAGCAGAAACTCAAATTTACAAAGTGGGAAAAGTCGTTGTCAATATATTTTCCAGAAAGCTGCTTTACCGATTGTACTGAAATTTCTCATGAAAGCTTCTAATCCCTAGTCAAACGAAGTTTTGAAGCTGCTGAATTTAAATTTAATTTGGACTACTGCTTCAAATCTGCTTAAACGAATGGACTCAGAGCTTGGACATATTATTAGCAAGCTCATTCGACAAGGGTTTCCATTTAGTAGCTCATGGCTGTTAGAAATGGCCTATCAACATCTGCCTGAATCTTCAGGATTCTTGTGATAGCACAGCTAGCGTAAATGCAGTGGACTTATATCCTGCAGGTTTTGGTTTGACCCCCACTCCAACTAGTTTTTTCAAATTGGCTAGAGATTGGGATTGGGATGGGTAGGGATTCAGTAATTTCTCAGCAGCTTTGTGTGGAGTGAGGAGCTGCAGCCGACTTCAAAAATGGCAAAGCTGTATTTTCTTTAGTTTTTTTGTGGAAATATTTCCAACTTGCATTTGGTCATGCATATTGCAAAGTGGCCAATTTTTGCACTTTTGAAGTTGAAGTCTGCTCATTACTTTTCCTTATTTTTAGGTTGTTTCGGTATGAACGCCTGGTTAATTTTCATTCTAAGAAGTTTTGTCATTCTTTTTGAGAATGATGTGACCAACTGATACATAGTTCACAATTTTGTAGGACTCCACTAGTTTGGGAACCTTTTGCATGGATTCCATTCAAGTAGTTTCAGTTGGAAGTTATGTTAGCTGTAAAAATGTTTTATTGTCGTTAACAAATACTTTGAGTTTATAAGACAGACACCTTCCTGTGCTTTGTGAAGTTTTCCAATATTTGTTGGTTTATTCAGATCTATGTGTGATGAGATTTTTGTGTTTATATTTTTTTGATAGATGGAAATGGCAAGAGCAGTGCAAACATTATCCAAGAAGAATGTGGAGCTAAAGCATTTTATGAAGGAGTTGCAAACTCAAAAAGGGAAAGTGCAGGTACAACTACTATCAAATTACCTTGAACTGTGATCTTGCGAGTTCTGTCGAAGCAGTATTTGTGAATGCACCCTTACCTATGTGTCTTGAGCAGCTCTTTTATCTGCTATTGGATAAGAGGAGCATAGTCTTGTTGTTGCGTCCTTTTTTATTTGTGATGACTGTACGTATGTCTGTTAATTTGATCTGGTTTTTTTTCTGGGGTGGGGTGGTAGGTGTTCTGCTTTTTACCCTGGATAGTAATAACTATAAATCATCTACAATATCCTCATGATACATGGAAGTATGGGAATTAGGCACCCCCTTACGATGGTCACATTCCTGGCAGAATTCCTTTATTCACATTCTATATGTTTTGCAGGAAAATGGTGTTGAATTTGAAGCTCAGGTTGTTGCACAAATTGATGATATCATTGCTACCCTCAACAAGCGAAAAGAGGCACTTCTGCAATCAGTGGTCAAACATGTATCAAGTAAAGTCGAATCTTTATCACACCAGGCTTCTGAATGTGAAGACAAGTTGCTTCAAACGGATGGATTACTTCAATATACTGAGGAAGTTGTAAAAGAGCCTGATCCAGCAAGATTTCTCATGGTGAGATTTTCATATATCTCTGTCTGCAGCAATTTTATTGAATGATTTCAACAATGTAGTAAGCTTTTCCGTACTTTTCATGACTCCGAAATGAGGAAAAGTAGTTTTGGTCGCACGTGGGAAAACTTTTTTAACTTCAGTGTGACCACTTTTGCCTAAAAGTGGCCATTTGGGGAGGGGATATTTATTCTTATAGCTCATTTATTGGACTCCCGCTTTAGCGGAAGAGTCCTATAAAATGAGGTCTGTCCGTCTGTCCTTCCATTACCAACGCATTTTCCCGGATAACCACTCAATGAATTTTTCTGAATTTTGGCGTGAAGGTGACAATCCATAATTGAAGAAAAGTGACAGAGCCGGAGTTTTGAAAAAAATTTTGTTAGGCTTGCAGGTGGCAATTTATGCCCAAAAATGGACGTTTTTAGGGTTTTTTAGCAATATTTCAAAATCTGATCATTACCTTTTTTTCTGGTTTTTAGTGTGAAACTACAGGGCAATAGTATAGTCAGTGCACCCAATCATTGCGAACACCTAATCATTGCGCACCTCTGCAAAATCGTCATTTACGCAAAAATATTGCATTTCTATTCAGCAGCCTTCCTTGCAAAAGATTCATGCATATGAGCTGCTGTCACAGTTACATCAAGCGAACTGGAAGCTGTTTAGTTGACCAGTATAAAAATTTCTGAAATATTAACTTTTCATGTAGCGGACCGAACTTTGTTATATTTATGCGGGGCGACATTTTCAAACAAACATGGAAAGATATTTAGATCCCACAGTAATCAAGGAACGTTCTCTAACAGTTCTCCTTACTAGATTCATCGTTCTTTCCAGAAAAAAGTGGTGCGCAACGATTGAGTGCCTTTGCCTCTATGTGCACATAATGGTTGCGCACCCTGTGAGTTGCCTCGATTATCAATTAAGTGCATGTCAGAACCATTCTTGTATTTAAAAAATTTGCCTGCAACTTTGTTTGCTGAGAAAAAACACCCAAGCATGCACTCTTGATGCTGTTATACTTTCATAAGTGAATTAGAGTGGAAATTTTCAAGATGATCAGTAAAATGTAGTCTTTTAACAAATGGCTGCGTATTTTGACCTAAAACTACAAAAAACAACGAGAATTGAGCTGACGAGGCACGACCACGGCACCAAAACAGATTTTTGGAGAGTGTGCCATGTCCATTAATGATGACATCAATGTGCCAATGGTGAGCAATGATTAGATGCACTTGCGCAATCATTACATGATTTTGCATCTAATCATTGCGCACCTGGTTTTCGCTACGTAAAGAGAAAACGGCTGCTCCTACAGCAAATCAAGTGTAAATATGAACTGTTCAGATGAAAATCCACCAACTTTAGATTAGAAGATGGTGGAAACCAGCCACACTTGCAGTCAAAGAGGGCTTTTATGTCCAAGACATTGCCAAGTGCGCTATAATTGCGTGCACTGGACCATGTGTCATATCTGGGAAAGTCTCTTTCGGCTTACAGGTGGCAATTTATACATGTCTAAAAAGGCATTTTTCACGTTTTTTTCTGAACAAGTCCAGAACTGTTCATCCAATTCTTGTCATTTTTGGTGTGACTATTTGGGACAACTCTTCGCATGTTTTGAACCATATGTCATTTGTCCTGAAAATCTTGTTTGGCTTGCGGGTGGCAATTTAGATCCAAAAATAGCAATTTTTATGGCTGTTTCCACGTATGTCATGAACAGTTGATCTGTTTATTGTTATTTTTGGTGTGAATATTGAGGAAACTGTATGCATGTTATGAATCATTTGCCATGTCTCTGGACAATCTCGTTTTGCTTGCAGCTGGCAATTTATGCCCAAAAATAGTGTTTTCATTGTTTTTTTCCAAATAAATCAAAAACCGTTCATCGGATTCTTTTCATTTTTGGTGTGAATATTAGGGGCAACTCTACGCATGTTTTGAACTATTTGCTATGTCTTCGAAAAATCTCGTTTGGCTTGCAGGTGGCAATTTACGTCCAAAAATGGTGGTTTTCAGGTTTTTTTCCAAATATGTAAAAATATGTTCATCTGATTCTTGTCATTTTTGGTGTACATATTAGGAGCAACTCTACGCATGTTTTGAACCATTTGCTATGTCTTTGGAAAATCTTGTTTGACTGGCAGGTGGCAATTTACATCCAAAAGTGGTGGTTTTTAAGGGGTTTATTTTCCGAATATGTCATAAACGGTTCGTCCGTTTTTTGCTATTTTTGTTGTGATTCACAGGGGCCTCTCAGCGTATGTTATGAACCATGTGTCATGTCTGAATAAAATCTCGTTAGCCTTGCGGGTGGTAGTTTGTCTCAGAAAATGGCTATTTTCAGTTTTTTCCAAATGGGTCCACACTGGTTTTTTTTTCATTCTTAGCATGGATTTTAAGGGTAACAAAGCGTATGTTATGACCTATGCTTCATATCTTGGTAATGTGTTGTTCTTCGGCATGCGAGTGGCGATGTGTTCCTGGAGATTACATGTCCCCCTGAACGTTGTGCACAACAGCTGATATCCGATTGTTATGTTATGTTTGTGTGTGTTGTTGTGAGTGCAGTGTGTGGGAAAACGAAGTACTGATCGGACGAAGTTTGTGTGTTTTGTTAGTTGCTTGCTTTCCCATAGTAAGGGAGAAACAAATGTATGTCAACAATGGCATTTTTAGGGTCTTTTCCTAATCTTTACAGTACGCTTCATTAGGTTTTTGTGATTTGTGGTGCAAATCTTATGGCTTACGTATTGTTCCCTTCTTTGATCTAACGCGGAGATTCTTAATTAAGTTTGCGGTAGTCCACTAATTATGTGATTTGTTCTTTTTAGTTTTCTATGTGATTATGTCTTGGAACCATGCAAAAAGAAAAGAGCTTTTGAGCATTATGATCATCAAACATTCCTCTAACATGTTCAATTTGTATTGTTTGCTGCTTTTTTGCTGTGCTGCGATTTGTGTGGTGACTTCTGATTAATGAATTTCCTCATTTGCAGGTCTCAAGTTCTCTTTGCTCCAGGTAAGCAGTCCATCATTTTTGTCATAATTTTCACTTATTGTTAATAATTATCATAACAGTCACTTTATTGTTAGTATACACTATTTGCAGAATAGAAGTCTACCTTCATGGTCTATCTAAGTTTCAGCTCACATAATTTTTTGCAAACTTTTGGTGAAAGAAAGTATGCGCAAACATATAGGAAATGGCCGATTTGTGAAATTCAATTCACATCAGTAAATTATTTGTACCTAAACGACTCATCGATGAAGTTTGATGTTGTTGCTTACATGTTGCTTTCAATAGGAATTCAAAAGAAATTCCTGAGAATGAAGAGCATGTGATTGGTTAAAAGTTCATATGAGAGAGAACTTACCTGCTGTTGAAACAAATATCTAATTGGAAAATTCTTTGTAGGGTTAATACATACCTGCAGGGATACTGTAGCACTATCAGTGAAGTTGAGTATGACCCTAAGTATTTTAAAAACAATTGTCTTTGCCAATTTCATGGTGAGTAGAAGGGATTATGTTACTAGGATTTGCACTCAACAATTTTGTGATCATGGTGTTGATATGGCTTCTCTCCATTATATCACACAAGGCTGTTTCATACATTGGACACATGGATTGGGAGAAGAGGGTTACGTCCAGCTGTATCATCAGATATTGAGCTCCGATTGTCTACAGATCAAGTCCTGCAAGCTCTTCAACACTGTGACTTTGAAGCATGTGTCATCGACAGCAAGGAGATTGGTAAAGCAACTTTTTTCATGTCTTACTCTCTGGAATTTATTATGAAAGGAAACTTCAATATGGTTGTGATCGCAATCGACATGCATGTCAATGGACATTTATACGACTTGTCCTCATGCAGTGCATTGTGGGATGATTAGGGTACATAAAAATTTATGTTACCGGGCCCAATTTAGCTATAAATAGCAAATCAAAGCTGCTCTAGGCGTTAAATAATCTGATGTATATTTGTGAGGATGGGTGACAAGTCAGTTACTGTCAAGTGCATGTAGGTTCTTTCATCGATGTACCAGAGATATGTATAGCACGCAGCACTTGCCTTGAATTGACAGATAAAATGAAGGCAAGGAAGTAGTTATGCTAGGGGTAGGTCCAGGCAAGTGCCAGATGTAACTGTTCTTTTAGATTGTGCTATCTTTAAAAATAATAGAAGAAACTTTACGCTTCTGTGAATGATCACATGAATGAGTAAATTCAGACGTGAGAATTACTCTGCTTGTAACAGATTTTTTATGTGTTACTTCGACTTTGTGGTTTGTTGAAAGGACACTTCATGACAATTCAAAATCTGATTTTCTCCATACAAACTCTGTTGTAGATCTGGCATCAATTCCCGCACCATGCATCTCAGCCGAGGAGTGTTCAGTGATGAATAACACACTGACCCTTAGCTGGTTTTTGCCGACAGATGCCTGCAGTAGAGAAGTTGATGCATTCATCATTGAAGTGGATGACGGCATGAAGGGGGAGCTGCAGAAGGTTCACCAAACCTCAGATTGGCATTGCACTCTTGGTGGCTTACAATTCAACTCTACGTACCGTGCTCGTATTAGACCGTCCACTCGAATGGGTTTCGGTCCTCCTAGCGATGTGGTCTACCTCACTACACCACCAGGTAGCTGCCATATCTTGCATGAGATCGTGTTACTTAAATTTTTCTTTATCTTCTCATCACAGTTTGAAAGTTTGAGCTAAAAATATTGACCGGTGACATAGTATGCACCCCCCTAAGGTGAGGGGGGTTGAAGACTTTTCTTTCTCAGCCCCCGGGGGGGTTAACATTGGCCAGGGGGGATGGAAAGTTTTAGGGGGAGCTTGTGAGGTTTTGCTTTTCTGATTCCTATGGTCGCCAAATCAGTGAAGAGTGAAACCATATTTTTCTTATTGTTTATAACCAGCACAGTACCAGTCATTGTTCCAGTAAATGTTCCAGATTTTTGCATTCTGCTAGCAAGGAAAGAACAAGAATATACTCTCCAGCCATTTTGGCCAATGTGGAAGTGGTAAGGGAGGCACACTGGGTGTTTGCAGAGCAAGAGCTTAGCAACAGGGGAGGGGGCGTGGGGTCAGGTGTACTTCAAGAAGTAGGGGGGTCCGGAAGATAGGGCGGGCTCGGCAGATATTCGATTTTCAGGGGGCATCTCTTAGTCAGGGGGGATAGCCGAATTTAGGGGGGTGATACCCTGTTCAACAATATGGGTGAAACTAAAAGATTCAAGCTTTAATTCAGAACAACAACATGCAAAAGCAATAAAAGGGATCCCTACATTGTGGAATACGAATTGCTGAATTGTTGTTTGTCATAGCTCATGATCTATGCCGATATGTTTAAAGTTTTGTTTTGTTCCATGTGCACTTCAATTAGAAATGCAGTTGTGTCCAAAAAATTTTGAGAGTCAGTCATATTCTATTTGTCACAGTTCACTTATAATAGGCCATATAGTCTGTGTTTGTTGTTGTGTGATGCTCAGGATGTCTTCATAATCCCGAAAAGAGGTGCACTCGTTTATGTGTACTTCTGCCAAAATGTTTGTTGGAATGATATATTGCGTAACATAATATCGTCATGAAAGTTATCAACCAAGTTCCTCTTTTGATTTGTTTCTAGTTGCAGTCTTCCGATTTGATCCATTGTTATCACATGAAGATATATGCTGCACAAACAACTGTCAGTCGGTGACATCCAGCAGTTTCGAGAATCGGGTGGTTCTTGGTAGTGTGGGCTTCAGTAGAGGCAGACATTACTGGGAAGTTACAGTTGACAAGTATGAAGGTGGGCTATTGACATCTACTTATGATCAGGGTGTTTTCTAACCCACTTTCTTAGGTTCGGTACAGGACGCAAGAAACTCAATTTGCTTAAAATTCAATTTTTGCAGAAAGCCATATCTAGTTTACATTCACCAGTTAGAACCATTCCACATGCACGTTTTATGACACAAGACAGATACATTTCTCTTGTGAAGTGCGTCATGCATGGAAAAAATTTTGTGGGGACCAACAATCTTTTCTACTTGAACATATTTGCGGCATTCTTTGCAAAAGAATATCTTGATGCTTTCATACCAAACAAAACTTTGTTAATGTTTTTAAATTGAGTTTCTGAAACTCAATAGTTTTGTAAAAATAAAAACCGGCTGTAAGCAAAAGTGGCTAGAAAAATCCCTGATGATTTATCACATTTAAGGAATGTGTTCTGCTTTACCTTAATGCTTCTTCACGTTGGTGCATGTCAGTCACCTACCCCTCTATCTTTTTGCCTCTGTGAATTTTTCGATGTGAGTAATATAAAAATTTTTTGGACTCCCGCTTTAGCGGAAGAGTCCTATAAAATGAGGCCTGTCCGTCCGTCCTTCCGTCCGTCACCAACGC
>JAOBRC010688230.1:0-10502 GCA_027575255.1 Scolionema suvaense | reverse complement strand
GCCTATCTTATCAGATTTATACAAAATCTCTGTTCATATCGATATGCCCAGTACATCAGTACAATGAGGACTAAATTAAGGTTCTAAGGTTCTAAGGGAAAGATTCTTGACCCAGCGTAGCAATTTATCAGATAGGACCAGAGTGCGTTCAGATATGTGATGGATAAATAACTCTATGCTGTGAAGGTTTAATGTCGTAACCAGGTAAGATATAGTTCTTCAGCATGATGCGATTTTTACATTCGTCTTTTATATGAACAATTTTATAATAATACACTTTTTTGTAAGAAACAAAACACCCCATAAGGTAGCAGTAAGTTTCGTAAAATTTTTGAGATTTTACCAGAGATAGTTTCTTATTGGGTTTTTTATGTAATAGAAAACGTTGGGAAGGAACATCACAAACGAGGCCCAACGATGGAAGTTGGAAGAACTATTTTCTACTTCCTTGAATCTACTGAACAATGCTCCCGCAAGTCATAATATAAGTGCGCATCAAAGAACAGCTAGTTCGTTCCGATTTTAAGTGCGCGTTTTCTTCTAAGAACAAATTTCATAAGAACGTAAGGCTTTGAAGAGCCAAGAACACTAATGCTTCGATCAGAAAAAATTTGTTCTGCAAAAGTAGGTTTTCTATAGATTTCGATCTAAATTGTTTCATGAAACTAAGAACATCTGAACCTCTTAAAAAATAACTTTTCACAAAAGAAAATATTGCGCACATTACTTTGAAAAATCTACCTTAATTCCCTCAAATTTCGCGCAAGTTTTATTTCTGCGCATTTAATTTTCTCGCAGGACTGTTGCGTGAAAATCTACCTTATCGGACAAAACAATGTCGGACAAAAGTGACGAATTTTTTTGAAGGCGACGAAAATTTTGTCCGACGAATAGTTTTGTCGGACGAAAATTTTGTCCGACAAATATTTTGCCTACCTAAAATTTGATTATGAAGTAGGTCTTCACCAACTATTCAAAAATTAGTTACTTTCTGAAGACCAAAAGCTTTTGCCAACAAAATCATTTCACCCCAAAAATATGAAAGGACCATTATTCTTCGCACCGAAAGTTGCATGAAATCCCCGATGAAAATCTGATAATGATGCAAAACACACAAATACAACCAAATAGAAGTGTTATATATTTTATGTGTATTGACATATTTTGCTCAGAGAAATCCATAAAAAAGGAAAATTAAAATTGGACTAAATTATTCGTCGGACAAAAGTGACGAAATTTTCCGGAGGTGACGAAAATTTTTTCCGACGATTAATTTTGTCCGACATTGTTTTGTCCGATAAGGTAATTTTCGCGCAGAAGACTTAAGTTCGAATTTTTCGCGCATGTTTAGTCCGGAAGAGCAGACGGATTTATTTTAAAAACCAGGCTAGAAATAGGTACTCATGTACGGTTGTGGAGATTAATAGTGAGAAAATATGATGCAAAGATGTTGCAGAAGAGAAAAAATCAGTTCTGTAATTTTTTTACACGTTTTCGCGCAATTTAATGTTCGCAGACCCCCGCATTAATGAAAATTTTCACGCAAATCATATTTTCGCGCGCCCAAATGCGCGAAAAATAGCTATTTTCGCGCATCAGCTTGCAGCTAAAATTAGATGTGCGCAAAATTTGAGTGAATTAAGGTATATAACAATCAAAGTTAATCGAAGTACGAGTAGACTTTCTTGCGGTTGTATTCATACATCGCAAAAGAAGGAAACGTTCCTTTGCGTTCCCAAAAGTTTAAAATATGTTTAAAATATTTGAATATTCTTGGTGTTCCTTTGCAATTGTGGTTCTGTCGAATTAGATGATTTTAGGCTAAAACAATGAAATAAAATAAAATTATGTCAGCAACAAATCCCAAATGTAACTTTCATATCTCCCGAACATCAATGTACTCAAATTAAGGAGGCAAGTTTGGAATTCAGCCAACAAATGCTGAAAGAAGTTTTTCCTTTTTCATGGTTGTGCACGCGCTTGATGTGCGCTCTAAAAAGTGTCGATCTCTTCGCCTAACTTTGTTTTTATTTCAGGATCTGCTTGTATGATATGACGGAGGAAGAATCATTGAAAACATGGCTTCGATGGAGATTCACCACAGCAACTTGTTTCTACATCGGAAGTTTCGTTGGAGGATTGCGCGAAACTATCCTCTATGCAACCGAATTTTTGTACATCCGCGATATACTTCTTGTCGATCATCCGACATTTTACTTCGGCTTAGCTGTTGGAATACAATACTTTTCAGGGTTAATTTTTGTTCTTGTTGGTACAATCGTGTACGATCGGACCAAAAAAATCCGAACAATTCTTATATTCGGTTTTACATGCTGCATCCTTGCTAGTATTCTGTACAGTCTACCCTATTCAATATGGCTGCTTATTGGTGGCAATATTCTATACGGAGGTCAGCGAATCTTAAACTCGGCTACAATTGCCGAGTTTGCTCGCATATACAACGTCGATGAAACGACTCTAATGATTGCAGGAATTGCAACAATGTATTGTGCGGGTATGCTTGTCGGTCCGTGCTTGGCGCGTACTTTCACCCAGGCTGATGTACAACTTGGTTCATGGACGTTATCGTTTGGGAACATGCCAAGTGTGATACTGGGAATATTGTATGTTATGCTGCTGATAACGACATTAGTTTTTGTTCGAAACATCAGCTATATTTTAGATCCAAAGGCCAAACGTCAAAATGCAACTGTGAAACTTGCTGAAACGAATTTATTTAAACAGCATGAAGAAGATCAGTCCGATGCAAAATTGTTGGAAGATTCATCAGGCACGACAGGACAAAAGGGTGATCTTCGCTCTTGGTTGAAATGTTACTTTAAGGCTTGTACTTCAGTTCTAACAGAAAGACACGCAGCTATTGTTTACCTGTCAACATCAGTTCTGACTTTCTCACATTACATTGTGTTATCGTTGTTAGTTGTGACAGCCTCGAAAGCCTTGGAATGGGACGTCGAAAGAATTTCGAATCTAAGAATCATAATGGCGGCTGTGCTCACAGCAACGACCGCCATTTTGATGGTTGCATCGAGACGAGTGGCTGACTTCTACATTATTTACTTTTCAATGATAGTTACAGTGTTGTCCCTTCCCTTTTTGATCATATTACCGTATATTCAAAGTGACAAGACGGCCTATGCAGCAATTTTGTACTCAAGCGCAGTTTTATTTGGAATATATGATGCACCTAACAACATTGCTTCCAGAACGATGATAGCAAAGATATCTCCCTCTGAGATACAAGGCATGGCTGAAGCAGCACGGTTTTCTCTGCATCAACTTGCAAAGTTTCTGGGTTCATTTTCCGTCAGCTTGGTGTCTGAATACATGACAGTTTCCTTATCAATTGTGTGCGTCTTGAATATCATCAACGCTGTGGTGTTTTTCTTTGAGTACGATTTTTATGTTGTCAAGAAATTTACTTTCTGAGGAAAGCTTTGTAAAAAAAGCTCGATAATTCACAACTGGAAAAAATTAAAATAAATGCAACAAAATGGCAAGTTCTGAGGGTGTTTACAGAGAATTGCCGACTGAGGGTGGTTACAACCGTATTTTATAAAACAAGTCAAAGATCACCAGTCTATAATAAGTTCCAGCATTTAGGCAGATGTCTTTCTAAGACTTGTTAAAATTCAGAACAGCTGTATGTGCTACAACAAAAGACAAAGCATAGCATTTTGATAATAAAAACGGTAGCAAGGTACACTTCAATGACATCATCAAAATCAAGATGGTGGCTACTAAGCTTTGAGGCTCCATATCTCCAAAACTGCTCAAGCTTTGGCCATGAAATAAATGCTAAGCTTCATGTTTTGATGTGCTCTGTTACCTACTCAAATTTCATTATTGCCGTTACCCTTCCTTTAAGGATATGCTGCTGCTTGCTGTGATACATATTTTACTTGTTATGAACGTATACATCAATGGATATATTTCATCACTGTCCTGGGCGTTTTATACTTCAAATTTGCTCTGGGATAAAGCACTTATAACTTCGTACAAGTTGAGAAAAGTCCGACATCCTGGAAACCCTCGGAGCATGAAAGGCGCGCATGGGGGCGTCCAGGTCTCAGCATCTCCATTGGTGCGTCAAGGTTTGAAATGAAGAAAACAAAACAGTGGACATTTTGAAAATCACGCCTTGGTCTAATAATACTTACCATGCTGGCTCCAATGACGCAGGCCCATAAACGCCAGCCCTTTTAAGGTGGATGATGAGCAAACAATCATGAATTTAGCCATTTTTCAATGGAAGTATCTTTTTTCGGTTTGAAATGGCCGTGTCCATACGTTTGCTCCGTTTGAATAACCATTTTTCCCGTTTTTCTTACTAAAATTCAAGTAAAATTCGAAAAAAAATTTGCTTAAAATTGCTAATAATATGCTGCAAGTGATGTTTTTCATATCGGACTGAAGCTTAAATTAAATTGTTCTACAAGCTTTAAAAGCTAAAAATACGAGCTTCTTTATATTAGCATCACTGGCTGAGATTTACCAAATTTATAAGCATCACCCTCAGCTTCACTTCGTAAATTAGAAAGTTCCTTATCAATAACTACTTTATCGTCCTGCCTTATCAGTTATGATTCCGATTCGGCCAGCTAAAACCAACCTCCGTATTAAAATCAATAAAATTTAAATGAACATGCCTAATTTGCAAGGTCCTGGATTGCGTTTTGATTTTAAACAACATAAAATGGCGTTGACAAATGTAAGCATCACCGAGCCGGGAATTTAATGATTCACAACACGCTTTTTTTCTAACAAAGTTTATAAGAACGCGAGGCTTCAAAACGCCAAAATCCTAACTAAAAGCTAAGAACATTAAGGCAAAACACAAAGGCGTGCTCTCAAGATGAACGTTCTCATAAAAAAAAAAGTGTTAGACATCACCGGGCTGAGCTAAAATTTAATGATGCTTACAAAAACAAAGCGTGTATACCATTTTAGCACATTTCAGAGCTTCAAAGACTGGTCCTTATTACGCTGATAGACAAATAATTAACAGTACTTATATGACCTGCGTAGAAAGGGCAGCAAGACAGATAATTAGCATATATGATCAGATAAATACTGCAAAAATATGGTGACAATTTTTAGGTCAATGCAAAGCACGGGGGAGTCACCCCAGCTAGTTTCTTTAGTGCTATGTATTAATTTTGCGTAGGAAGAGGAACATGTTCGTCGGACTGAGTGACGATGACTGAGAGAGGTCAGAGAATGACAAGAAGTAGGATTTTATGGGCTGATTGATACTCAACCCTATCAGGTGGGCGAAATGAGGGGAAGGAGGGGAGGGGGGCTTTTTACCCTAACACCCGTTTTAGAGCAGCTATGAAAGTGACACTTGGTAGGAAGTTCCTTTTTACCCTAAAAAGCTTCAAAAATGTAGGTAGAATTGTTTCTGGTCCCAGGCTCTCCGAGATATGACGTCACATCGTACCATAGGTAAAATAGCCAATGCTTTGCCCAAAGTTTATAGGAACACAAAACTTAAAAACACGTAAGTCGTATCTTAAAGCTATGAACGTTGAGGCAGAATGCGAAGTCTTGCTCCCGAAACGAAAGCTCTTCCAAACAAAACGGGTAAAACGAAGGAGTTACACTCCTTTTTTAGAACAATCCTACAAGAACGCGATCCTCAAAATTTCCCTGAAAATGAAAAACAGTCTGAGAACAAGCTCAGGCTGAGCCTAATATTACAAAATCGGGAAAATCTAGGACAACGAGCCCTCTGTTCCTGACAAAAAACGAATGTACAGACAGGTGTGTACGTCATTCCCTCCCGAGAAAGAATAAGAATGAAACATAAGTGAAATGCATGCAATTAGGTTTCGTTTACCGAGGTACTAGCCTGTAAACTAGGATCATAAGACGCAGCAGAGAGCAAGAACTTTCTTTCCCGTGAAAATGCATCGGCCGGGAATCGAACCCGGGCCTCCCGCGTGGCAGGCGAGAATTCTACCACTGAACCACCGATGCTTGAAGGTAGGTGCATACAGTAGCTATCAATAGTGATACTTTAGGAAAAGCCATGTGACGGCCTTGTGATCAACCACCTTGGTTTCCTGTCAAAATAGTTGGTCGCCCTCTATTAAGGCGTATGTGCAGATTCTGCCACCCTCCAAAAGTACCTGTAAAGTACCTGCTAGGCTATGAAACTGATGCAGCATCTAAAACAACCTACTAGAAGTAGAATGAACTTAAAATGACGCTCTCCAAGTCCCTACACGTGTCTCAATCAAGCATTTTGTAAGGTACACTTTTTCAGGATTGGTAAAATTTGAATCATTTTGCTGAAAACTCTTGCGTGAGCCATTTTGCCACCTGTAATTACCCTGAACATAATCCAATGCTAATGAAACTTACACATAGCTTCACCCTGTTACTAGGGAGTAAAATGAAACAAAAATGGTGTTTCCTGAATCTATACTTCAAGCACAACAAGGCTTTTTCAAGATAGGTAAGTATAGATGTTGGAGATTTTGGGCGTTTTTTCACTCCGTCCTAGAAATCTCTTCATCTGGCAAAATCGCCCAGCAACGAAACCTAGCCTATCTTATTCAATATTAAAGACTAGGAAAAACCACCGAAAACTGGTCTACTTTTATTTTGTCCGAGATTGTACGATCCACGTAGAATTTTTCCCGCTACATATTTTAAACAGCCCTGCGCGAAACTTGAGTGAATTAAGGTATGTAGCCTGCTCGCAGGCTCCTCGGGAAAATTCGATTTCCCTCATGTAGCTCGTGAGAAGCGCTTATGGTTTGTGCATCAGGCTACTACTATAAGGCCGAGGATATGACTCCAGGCCGAAATAATACTAATTTCAAAATGCGACATCTCTTGAAGTAAACATCGCATGGAGGCGAAATTTCACACATGCACGATGATTAACCCATACTACATGAACGTATTGTGCAGTCCCATGAGATTGTGTTTCATTACGTCTTAGCTTTATCGCAAAATTTGATCATCTTGATTTTAAAATAGTGTCACTGTTCTTCACTTTTGTGATGAAGATCAGCCACGGACTGCTCTTAATTTTTGGAGAAAATTGAGGCTTAAGTTCTAATAAAAAAAAGAGTCAACAACTTGCATACCTGTAAAGTTAGCACATTTTCGAAGGCTCTTACTGCTAAGTTTCTCAGAAAAATAAAATGCAGTTGTTCAACCTCACAATTCAATTAGAGGCTAAATAGAGTGCAGCTCAAATGTGACAGGAATGTCTTGCGGATGCGACTACATAACCAAAGGTTTTGCGAAGAGAGAAGTTTTAATCAAGAGAAAAAGTTCCAAAGTTCGCTTTTCGACTGTATCTTACTACTTGTTTGGATTCTAGCTATAAATATTTGACCAATCGCTTACAAGAACAACACGTGTTCGAACATACACTGAACAAGCAGCAACCATAGAAAAAAATTAAAACCACGCAAAGCAACGCAACACTATCAAATACGAATTTCAAATCTACACTGAATTTTAACACTACAAATACAGGAAGTACATAGGATCAAACATGTTTTCGGAGCACACATCAATTATATCAATTCAGATCAAATTCTTGAAGCGATCAGAGTATTAACCCTTCGACTACCAGGGTACCGTATTTATCTGAAGGAGCGCCTTTTCGGCCTTTCAGAAGGGGCACTCATTCAAGCCAGAGCGCTCATTATGAAACATGCAAAGTAGGTATTAGTTATAGTGAACGTTTTTGGGAATGTGTTAGTCAGCTCCCTTATTATAAAAATAATATGACAGAAGTACGGGAGCTTAGCATTTTTTCTGAAAAATCGTCCATTGCGTATAAATCTTCTCTTGTTCGTCGTTGGTATAAACTATCTGAGTGAGTGCCTATGCAAATCACAAATTACAAGTTTCCAAATGAGCGCTCCTTTCTGGTTTGACGGGGCGCTGATTTAAGCCGGGGAGCTCATTAAATTTCCCAGCTGTTAAGAGGGGTGCTCGTTTGAGGGGGCGCTGATCTAAGCCGGGGCCCTGCACCTCTCCTCCGTCCCTTAGTAAATCAAGATCGAACAAAGTAGAGCTTATTTATTCGGTACGCCACTAGCTTATTACTCAGAAGTTACAGTACAAAAAAAAAAAAACAAACAAAAACAAACAAAAAACAAACTAGCAGCCACCACACCCGGTAGTAATAGGGTTGATGTAAGCAGAAAGAGTACCATGAGAGCAACGGCATGTCTACGTCCATATGCTTAACGGAGCCTTCCCCAAAAACGTCAACTCTCGAGAGATGGTATGAGTATACGCTTACTTCAAAACTCGTCGCGTGCTCGTCGAAACGTGCTGACATACATCTATACAGTCTTTTCACACATGCACGCATGTCATTAATGGTGAAGAACCGTCAACAACAGATGGTGGAAAAACGGTAATTCTGTCACAGATGCCAAGTCAACAAAGTTCGGTCGGTAGATGATTTCAATATAACTCCTGAGTCATTTTTCGCCCTTCCAAGCACTTCACTATTTACTCAATTTCTCCGTAAAGATAGCAGGAAACAACCAACACAATCCATCGTACAAAATACAGAAGTGCTCACAAACACACGAACAAGCCACCAGAGAGGATACCTCCGAGAGCTCCGAGTATAACCAGTAACGGATAAATGATTGATTCATTAACCCTGTCTAGCCCGGCATGTTTCAGACCCCTATTTCACCCGGGGGGTGGGGGGGTCGATATGACCCCCTTTCTAAAATTTGACTGGAGCATCGTGAAGCCTACCAAACTTGGCAGGACTATAGCTACACCTTTTTTTCTTTACATTTTAGCAGTAAAAACCATGTCTACGTCATCTAAAACGTAGTGGCAGGGTTCCGAAGTGACAACACCTTTTTGTTTCCATTATAAAGTACAAAATTTCTGGAAAAACATACCCTCACTTTTAAGTCATGTAACAGTGTTTCAAGTGCAGAAGGCATGCTTTGTGGTACTAAATCATAAAGTGTACTAAATATACTGCATTTCTGACAAGTTTCAGGTCATCTGGATGTGTCAGCCAAATTTTATGGAAGAAATGAACGAAAAATTTGAAAAAATGGTTTTCGACAATTTTTCTACCCACCTTCGACAAGTAAGCCGCCCTATCCAGGCACATCACATCGATACAAATTTCGGATAGTCAATATAGCTTCAGAGTAAGCGACTCATTGCGTGTAATGCCTTTACAAATTTCCCTTTCAAATGGTGTGGATTTTCGCCTGCATTGTTGAATCTTCTCGGGGTGTTAACAAGTGCATTGATACATAATCAAAATACCATTCAAAAGAATACAGAACTGCAGCACGAAAACGCACAAAACACCATAGAAAAAAAATCTGTCATCACTTCCAGATTATAACATCAAAGATACACGTGCAACGAAATCCAAAAGTTAACATAGTTGCTTCAATATTTTATGACCACAAAAATATTCTGAGCTTTTAAAATCATTTAGACTGAAAAATAGAACTACTGCTACCTCCTTGGATCTGTGTCGCCATTACCGATTTCTTCTGGATTTAAATCGTCATTAAGCGCTTCGTGCTGCTTGTGCCACAGATACGCGTAGAAAGAGTCTGGTTTAGTGACTAACGAATAATGGGTCCCAGTCTCCCTGACACGCCCATCGCCCAAAACAATGATCTGGTCAGCATCGATGACTGTTGATAGACGATGCGCGATAAACAAAGACGTCCGTCCGTCTAGCAGATGTTGAAGCGAACCAAGAATATTCTGAAAGAAAGTGGTAAAATGGGCGTTGGGTAAACAGGTAAAAAAGCAAACTTCCACAATGTTTATGAAAAAAAAAGGTTGCAGAATTTTAGGCAGATTTATACTATCATGCGCAGCAATCCGCCTGTCTTGATTTGGCTGATACGAGATTTGAACAAGAAAACAAAGGCAGGAAAAGTTTTACATGCGGCGAAAAGCTCCACTTTGCCACAATATTCGCGAAGTGGAGCTTGGGCTCCATGCAAGAAAACTTTTCTACCTATCGTCACTAAAATGGAAGACAGCTACAATCCACATACAATACCAAGCATGCGCGTTTGCGCAAGATTCCACACCACAAACAAAATAAAATTGGTTCACAAGTATAGAGTCGCAAATTAGGGCTGTAACGTTGTCTATGCTTGAGGGATCTGCTACTTGCAACTTGAAAAATCATGATTTGGCAATGATACGGGTCCCTGGGGCGTGGCAGGGGATTTTTCAATTTTTCATGCAATTTAGAGAATAAAGGCCGCGGAATTCAATCCACTAGCGCAAACTATCAAAATTCGTTTCGAGACACTAGACGCAAATGGTTCAAAGGGTAAAGAGGCCTAAAAAAATCACATTTCTTATTTTGGCTGAATATTTTGTCTATGATTAAAGTTGGACTAGCTAACATAAAGGCGAAAGCCTACCTGTTCTGTTAAGGAGTCTAGAGACGAGGTTGCTTCATCATACAGCAGTATAGGTGGGTTCTT
>JAOBRC010688119.1:0-10503 GCA_027575255.1 Scolionema suvaense | reverse complement strand
TTGTGTCAGACAATGAGGTAGCAGTACTTTTCGGCATGCATTGGCTTGAAATCTCATACGTATCGTCGTGGTATGTAAGTGCTGTTTGTTGATGTTTTGAACTGCTCAAGATCGATAATTTACTGACCAGTTCATCCGTCACAGGCGTCTTTAAAGACTGTAAAAATCGATCATTACGTCATTTCTGGTAACATCACCGCCTCCAGTAGCCTGCAACCACATTACAACCTGCGCTGCACTCATCCGCTTGCTTACTTGCTCTGAGAGAAGTTAAAACTTCCGAAGAGTCCGCAAGCGCCACGCCTCCAGGTTCTAACTTGTACATTGCATGCTGGACCGTACTACTGCCAAGTTTTATGCTCACTGCTTCTTCCAATCAGTTTTTATCAAGGGGAGGGGGACTATGTGCCCCTCTCCGAGGTTTTGGAACCCTGAAAAAGCCCGAGATAGGTAGGGTTGCCAGTATCACTACTGGGCTTTCTTGGGCTCCTCCGAACCTCTTTTTTTTTTTGTGTGTGTGTGTGTGTGTGTGGGGGGGGTCTTCCGCACTTCTCATGCAAGTAGACCCATATGCGAGGAACATAATGACCTAATGATAAAGTTTGGTCCCAAACAGCAGGTTGCTATTATGATGTTACAATAAACCATAAGGCTTAGCCAATAAATTCCTACAGCGGGCCATGTCTCGCACATATTCAACACAATAGCTTGCGTGAAATACAACCATATATGGTTTAAGATCGAGCTGCTTGGATAAGAGAACAATAGATTGTGCAGTCAAGCGTGACGCTATCTGTGCCAGACATGGAACTAGGCCGCACACGGCATGTTGTATGCTATCGGTCTTATCTGCTATTGATGTTATCATTTGCTAAGCGTTACGTCATCAGAGCTTCACCAATGGCGGAAATTAATCCCAACCCTGTCCAAAACTTCAAAAATGCTATGAAATGGTCTTGCTTACCTGTTTAAACCACTTGTGAAAAAATGCATTTTTGATGAAGTCACAGATCAAATTTGCCGTCAATCACCCATTAAAAACTTATCTAAGGCCACAGTTTGTGTGTTAAGGAAATATTTTTCTTTTGGACCGAAATATTCCTCGATATACTTATATATTCCTCGATATACTCGATATATTTGTAATACTTGGCACACGTGTTCTCCAGTATATATTGTGCATGATGTCATGACGTAAAAACTACTGCAGTGATGAGGTTCTTTTACCGATCTCGACAATGTTTGTCGGACATGGTCTCGATATGACTGATCTTCCACCATTTGGGAAAATTGCTTATATCAGACAAAAAAGTAGCAGAAGGCCATTAAAATCTAAAATCTAAGTGCAAAACATTATTTGGAATCATAGATCACCTTATATCAGCAAAAATTGATTCTGACGTCATCAATTTTTCCTAGACCAGAAATTAAGAATGATGACGTCACAGCCAAATGACGACAGGGATTGAAAATTTCTTTTACCAAAATGTTCCCAGATAATATTTCGGAAAAGTCACCAAAGCACAGCTTTCCTCCTTTCGTTGTTTTCACGTAATTTCAAAAAAATAAAAAAATATGGAGTTAGGTCCGTTAGATCCCACCCCCCTGAAGGCGTGGTAGGGTTAAAAAGGCTATCTTACACAAAACAAAGTAGCTATCAGTCATTCTATGCCTGATCACCCTACGAGTTATAGTCCATGTGAACGATAGAATAGAGTTGTGTGGAAAACTGTGAAGTTGATCTCCAACCGATATTGAAGAAAACTAGGAAGACATTCTTCCTGATGCCCTCCATGCTCTTTGATGTCTCCTGTGCACCATCACCAATACCACTCCCTATTCTTTTCGTTTTCATAGACGCTGTATGCTGGGAGACACATTACCCTTACGGATGTTACAACGTCTGTCTAACGTATAACACTGGCAAACCCAAGACATGAGGCTCTTGGATCAGTGCATTTGATTTTTAAAAATACTTTCTCCCCAGACATGGGTCTGGCGGAAGCAAACACTCCGTAGAGCGTTTGAGGTATGCTACTTGTTCGTGCCTCACAATTCTTCGTGAGTGACCTTCCTCACATCTGGTTACATAGCCTCTAGATTTTATTTTCCGTTTGATAGATTCTTTTCGTTACAAGATTTATCCATCTGCGCTACATCCGGACAAGTTCAACTATTGTAGTTAGTCTGCTTAATATACAACCTGCTCCTCCCCGAACGAAGGGCAGGGTGCAGTTTAAAAGCTGGCGGAATAATTTGCTTTAATCTGGCGGAATAATCTGATTTATTTTTTTCCTTTACCCAGACAACTCCTGCTTAGAAGATGACTTGGTCACCTCTCATCGTCACCATCGTTACGTTGATATGCATTCCCATTATCCTTCGTGGTTTCGTGTTGGCAGCAACAATAACAATAAAAAATAGAGAAGTCTGACGGGAGTGCAATATGTACATTATGCAGTAATAAAGACGGTTTTGTATTTAACCAGCACTGCTGGTTTATACTTTTCTGCTCGTTGCCAGTTAGGAAGAGAGCCAGCTTTTTTCGGAGAGCCATATATCTCCTTTATACCTTGACGACATGTATGCAGCGCTTTAAATGCTCATAAATTGTCCTTTGCTTGCGGGTTCAGCTCAATCAGAATGCTGCTTTCTGTTCTGCGTCAAAAATAGGCCTTCATACCAGTAGATCGACGGACTGTGCTAACCTTTCTTCTTGCTGGGAATGAGCTTGAATCTCATATAGCATTTGCATACTTAGAATCAAAACCACAATCCTCAATCTTGGACAAAATAGATGGCCACTTTTTTAATGAGTACATTGCAACGAAGACAAAGGCCCCCTTGTCCCCCAAACAATGTTGCATGGAAAATGGGGGGTGGATGGCATTGCCTAGATAAAGCTCCAGTTTTCAATCTTCTCAACATTGTTCAGGGGGGAGGGGAAATGGGTGGCCAAGTATTTTGTCCGAGATTGCTGGTGTATTTGGGCACGCATGCACATTTTTTCCATGTTCTGTACCGCGAGTGAATGAAAATATGTCGACTACTACGGAGCTGCAAATCAAATCTTACTACTTCTGACTTTTGAAAAATAATGTTGTGACATTTCCAAGGTATGGCTTCTTTCAGCGCGTGGCTTGTTCTTGTTTTTAATTTTTCAGGAATGTTATAGAACAAAGAGTGTGGAATTCGGTCTACTAGCGTAAATTGCTAGAAACTGCACTAAGACTGTGGAAAGACGTTGCTAAACACCTGCAAAAATATTTCTTGAAGCGCTTGCAATTCTAAGTGCGTTTAAAAGCAAAAGTGGTAAATTTTATTTATGGCTGAAAAACGCCTTTTTTGCCAAATATTTTGTCCAGGATTGCAGCTAAGTAAATAGAGTGTTCAAGGTCGACGATATTATTTCAACGAAACCTTTTTTTATCGTGTGTATTTCTGGCTTTCATCATTGCTGTTTGATGGAACAAGAGGCACCAAAGCCTGCTGTATAAGCAAAAGTGCGCGACAAACAATAGTATGCCTGAAAAGTATTGTTTCAAAAAGTTCGATTATTTTAAAAGCTGCTCGTAAATAAACACGGATTTTTTTTCCATTCAGTTAGGGCAATGTTCATTATATGGTATGCAAAGTATTAGCTGTGGGACTGTGTGGGATTGGGAGATATTTCCTGTCAAAGTTAGGCAATTTGCGCGGGAAATCAGTGGCGTCATTAAGCACGTGCAAGTGTGATCGCAAGCACATAAAAATGAATGGCTAACCGTCGACGACGTTTTTGGGCAATATCTAGCAAGTCTCACATGATGTTCTTGATAATACATGAGAACACGTGAGGAGTTCTAAGGTAGAGATTGTTTGCATTGAAAGAGCTTGCAAGTAGCTTCGTGGAAATGGTAGAACTTGTTGCTGTTGATGTGCAAATTGTAACTGACACCCACAGCAAGAATAGTATTGGAATAAGAAATCGATTCAACTAAAGGTACCGTGAGACTCGGTTCATAATGTATCATACAGAGAACGTATATCAATCTACTTTATTATGTTAATTACGTTTCCGATAATTTAAAATTACTCCTTTTTCTGTTGTGGCATGGTATAAGTATTACTTGCATCCTAGTACAATTCTAACGTGCTGAAATTGATTTGTGCAAGGTACTGTTGTTAAGTGAAAAATGTTTCAGCTTTTCATGCCTAGTTTAAGATGCGCGATTTGTAAAGATTGGTATAAAACTTCAGTAACATTTCAATGTCATAACAGGAGGAATTTTGTGTTAGGAAATGTAGTGTTGTTCTTGATTTTGAAGTGAAACACAGTAAGAGTTAAGCAGAATATTGTATAATACAATATTTTCTTGCAAGGATTAGTGCCGACGGATAGGAATCCAATACAACATCTAGGGATTGTTGAAGTGGTAACATGCATTAGCAGTTGATTCTACTAGTCATGATGTATTCCACGAAGCATTCCTCACTTTCTTATGGCATTTTTATGCATTAAAAGCTTCGACGTATTTTCATCACTTAAGTTCTAATTTATTTTGTCAAAGAATAGTTAGCCACGCTTGGTTTTCCAACCATTTCCAATACAAACAGGGAGAGTAGCACCTTAGTCAATATAATAATTCCCAGCAGAAAAAACTCTCAGAACATTGTCGAAACTTTCGCACGCTGTGTTTACGTATTCTGCGCATGACATCTCACGCTTTTCAATTTCATTGGCCAATCAATACAATGGCTATTGGAATGAATTTCAAAACAGCAGCTTATCTATCCGCATCGCTGGGACTGGTAGGCATATTCGTACTGACGACTCAAGTTTGAATGCACGACCGCTTGTTCCACATCCACGGGTTTTATGCATCTATGGTTTATCAAACCAAAACTCGGAAGCGGTATTTTTTTTCATGCTTTGCATATGAAATTCTACGAACAATGACGTTACACCCAATTTACTCGACTATTATTTATTTTTAATAGCATCTGAATGCACAAAATAAGGTACTGGGTATACGAAGCTTGGGTCGTACTCTTGTTATATGTTTGTTAACCTTCCAAATGTCGCGCATTTCCTTAAAAGAAGTCTTTATGTCAAGGGTGTTGATCGAATCAGTCCGGTCCTGTAACCGTTTGCCTTCCATCGTTGATTGTAGATAGGTTGTCTCCAAAGAAAAAATGAGCGCTCGCTCTCGTCATTTGTTATTTATACAACAAGGATCAATGTCACAACTTTTACTACATTTGAGAGAAATATCCTCTCTGTTACAGAAAATGATCCTATATATGAGATATTATCGACTATCACCATACTGTTGCAGTCCGTCTCTTTTCTCTTTGAAACCCAAGGCAAGACATTATAATTGCATTGGTCCTCAATCTCATCTCTATTTATTGTTTTCAGTTTCCTCAGCTCCCTCATTACAAGATTTGCTACAAAAAATTTTCAACACGAGCGTATATATCTTTTGATGAGGCAGATGAATTTTAAGCAATACAAAATACAACTGGGATTCATACGTTTGTCCTTTTTTTGATACAAATGAATTAGGATAAGTATTTGCTTATCTGGTGAATTTGATGAGAGCTATTGCTTGGATTCGTTCAACAAAAATATAAAAGCAAAATTAAAAAATTTCGAGGAGGGGCCCTCATTAATCAAAACATTTTAAGGGGGTGCCCTGGCCCCCTGGGCCCCACCCCCATGAAATGCGACCCTTATTACTAACTATAATTGACTAACTAAATTTTCGTCAGAGTTCTTTATTGTTAATTTTTACTGTTCCAGATTGCTGCCCCCACCAACACGATCGCAATATCCTAACTTTCCTCCAGAGATTTGAACTTTGGAAACTTTAAAGACTCCTGTGACGGATGAAATCGGTCCGTGCGTGCTTAGCCCAATTCCTGTTGATTCTGCCTCGATTAGTCACCAATACCATTATGTCAAACCTGGAAAGTGTTTGGGACATAATTTTTCTTAATCTGCGGCTTTGGAAGTTTTTTTTACGTGGGTTACACTACATTCAAAACTTTGCTGTGCTGCCTGAGACATTCGTTTCAAGCAGAGGGAAGTGATCAAGCTGATCAAGGAAGTATAAGGTCTTTAAAGTTCCTTGAGCTGATCAACAAATTTCAAAAGAAGAGAGACAGCTGGTTTTGTTATGATTCGCATGACCTTTTGCGAAGAGAAGAATCAAAGCAAGTGGTGTTTACAGTTGCTCTAGTGTGCAAAGTAGTGAGAGTGGCAGTACATGATAGTGGAGAGAGGAAGTGTGGTTTGAATCACCGTTGTGGATGTTGTTGAAGAGTATTGTGTCAGAAAATGAGGTAGCAGTACTTTTCAGCTTGCATTGGTTTGAAATCTCGTACGTATCGTCATGGTATGTAAAAGTTCTGTTTCTTGATATTTTGAACTGTTCAAGATCGATAATTTACTGACCAGGTCATTCGTCACAGGCTTCTTTAAAAGCAGCCTGGTAATACACACACTGGTGTTGAGTATCGTTAGTAGTGTTTTATATGAGCGAGGAACTTGGAAGTTATCGTAGCCACACAATTTCAGGATTACAGACGTCAAGGAAGCGACCAGCATGGTTGGGCCCATGTAAATTTTAGACATAATAGTAAAACAGTTCAAAATATAGGAACATACAACCTGTGAATAAAATTATTGACTTCTGTGCAGATTGGTAGGTTTCTAGTATCTTATCTGGCCTTTTGAATTGATCAATAATTGTGTAATCAATCTTCTCTATCCTCTAGTTGTACCAAGTAGGTTTACCCTTTGATGCTTCATGTTTACCATATCCATGTGTTTACTATGTGATGCATTCCCCCAGTCCGAAAAAAGATGCGGCCCTGGGTATACATGCAAAAGGAATATATACTATATCCAGGATTGCAGCTTACTTGAAGAGCATGGAAATAGGCCATTTTCATAATATCAATTTTAAGTAGGGCCGTGGCGCTGACTTTCAACAGAACGAAGCTATGAATGTTAGAACATTCTGTTGCTGTCCCAAAGTGCTACGCTGCATGCTCACGCTCGTTGAAATTTTGTATTTGTTATGGATGGCTTTAGTTCCTCAGAGTCAAAATATTTCTGATCGTGCGTGGTGGATAGTTTCAAGTTTCATGGAACAATCCTTGGGACCTGAACCAGGAACTTTAATGTCAAGCAAGTGGCAACTAAGGTGTGGTATAAAGAACAGATAGCATCGTTGCAAAAGCTCAAACCTCAGCTCCGGTATATTTAATCATCTGTTTGTGATGCGTGACTCTACTCAAAGATTCCTGATAAGAATCGCTTTCTCTCTTAACCCTACAAAGGTTGGAGGAGGGGGACAGGGGGTGGGGCTGGGAGGCCCACGGCTATAAACTTTGTTAAATACCTCAAGAAGTACCTATGCTATGACCACGAAACTTAGAGACGTTTCCTAAAAGTTATCTAGGACTTCCGAAATACAAAAAAATTTGTTATCTGATACTAATTTTAGGCGTGAAGTCATCATTTTTGACAGGTGTCAATGCTAAAAAACAAAGACATTTACAGAGAAACATTGGAAGGAAAGAAAGAAAGAAGTACCTAACCACGAAACTTGGCGACGTTTCCTAAAATTTATCAAGGCCTTCAGAAGTACGAGGAAACTGTAATCCGATACTAATTTTGGGCATGATGTTATCATTTTTGATTGGTGTCAATGCCAAAAAAGAATCACATTTACAGATAAACGTCGCTATATGGCAAAATATCAATGTATATGTCAAGAATAGGTATTGGAGGCTAGGATTCATGGTATACTATGCTTTTTACGCAACTCCTTTGGAGTCTCGTGGCCAAAATCCGAATTTTGACAAATTCAGTTCATAGACCTAATTATGCATAACAATGGCATAATGAATTATGCATAATTAATGTCACTACTCATCCCAAATGATACATAATGAAGTAATCTAACACTGTACCAAGTTTCAAGACTATTGATGAAAGATCATAGATTTTACAGGGGGCAGGCCTACTAGCCCCCCTCCGCCAGTCTATTTAATGTCCAAAAAACTCAACCTTTGTAGGTGTAATCTGTAAGACATGCTTGGGCTGCTTGTAGCAAACAAATCGGTCTATTGGAAGGCATCATACTCTACGAGTGATCTTGGACTGTCATGCTGCTATACTTTGATTGTAGCTATTAAAAGATCTTTTTTACGATCAAATATGACAGAAAGTTCACATGCTTTGCTCAGGCTACAGTGGTCAACTTTTTTTGTTTACTTTAGAAATGCTGAAGGTTCGAACGTTTTCAGATAACCCCTCAAAGTTCTCGAACAAGTCTTACAAATGTTATGAACTATTTTTTATACTTTCTAAACCTACCATCGCGTACTCTTGTTCTTTGACTCTATTTTTCTTTCTCTTTCAAGCCAATAATGCATGAACTTAACTGTTTTTTCGTGCAAAAATCTTACATGAAGACCAACAACAATTGCACCGAAAATGAAGTTATCTATCCAGGAAAGGAGATGAAGAAGGACTAAAGGTCTAACTAGGGATAGCTATAGACCTAAGAGACCTACGAAACATGTAAATTCGTTGATACAAAATGTATGTACATAAATGCCCGACCACTGTTTTATTTGCGTGGCTGCAAATTAGCTTTGCTTAAGTGTTTGTAGAAGCACTTCTTTGTTCCAAATCTTGTCAGGTCATGCGGTTAAAGCCAGTCCTCGCCTATGACCCAGCAATGTATTCTTCAAGCTGTTGATTTAACAAATAGCTTTAGAAACAAATGTTTGGTTTTTTAACCAATGAGTTGAAATCAGATGTTTCAATTCTTCCAGCTCCATACTTGAACATGTGACTCTCACTTAATTGTGTATAAGTAAGCTCATGGAAACGAAATCCTTTTCTTTGTTATTGATTTCCATCCAACAACTACGAGTTCCTGAAAACCCTCAAAGCAACAAATCTTCTTTCTTTGTACAAAAAAACTTGACTTAACCCCAACGCTACATCACAAAAATTTCCTTCCACTTGTACTTGCACAACCGTTCCTGCCAAGACATTTTCCACAATGTCCGAACAGGTCAACACTCATCGCCTTGTTCTCTTGCAGATATCAATCCACGGTTTTGAATGAAATCAGTATTAAGAAAATGACGTATTCGAGAACTCCCACGTCACATCAGCACAAAATAAGTCTCAACCTGAGTCCACACTAATTTACAGAATAGTCAAACAGAAAGGCGCCAAGAAAGAACTTGACCTATCAGCATAGTTGATGAATTCGACCAAGAAGTGCGCTGCACTCGAGACTGGGTAAAAACAAAACAAAAAAAAACAGCAGCTAAGTGCCTGCCTCTAAACGCTTTTCAAAGGAGCAATCATTGAAGAAACTGATGCTACCCGGGCAACATATCAAATAATATATACGTACCTGCAATAAAGCATGATTTTTTTGAGCTGATTTTGCTGCGACCTGCGTTCTCAGGATACCTCCATGTTTGACCTCGACTTAAACCCATCGTGACCCTAAACAAATAGATCTCTCACTCTCAAACCAACGCTAATCTATAATTCGGGATTCGTATTGATCAAAAGAATTGTTTAGGAATTTGAATGCACAGATTAAAATTGCAGGTGAGTTCCATCTCCAGTGATTTTGACTTCCTTACTTACTGTCATGTAAGTTCCTTATCTCCATAGCTTAGCTTAATGCTAAGCACATGCAGATTAGGGAAAGACTCTAAGATAGTAAGGATACAGCAAAGGCTGAGTTAGTGCTTTATTCAAGGGCTTCTAATTCGATCCAGAAACATTTGCATGAAGTCTTTGGTGTTCAAGGCATCGATGGAAGGCACCTGCTTCATTTCTTGCAGGTTTTGAGATGAATTGCCACTTGCTACTTTGAAATAAAGTAAATATTTGAAAACACGGTCATAGGGCTTTGTAGAGCTCTAATTCCTCCTGTGATCAATATTTTTTCATCAAACCAACTTTAGGTAAAACCTACATGCTGTTCCTCCAAAACGGTGTCGCCATTTATCGAGATATTTTTTCAATGTTACAGCTCAGTATTTCAAAAATGGCAGAATTTTTGTTATGAAATCACAAGATTTCAACTTAGATTGCTCATAACTTTTGATCAAGTCAAAAACAACAAAAACACCAACACTGTTTTGTTGAGTCTGTTGAGATCTTTCGATGGATGTACAATTTGTGCACTAAAAGCAAACTGGAGGGACCTTAGAGCTTCTAGAATGTCGAAATTTCTGTTCTTTCTCATTTCTGTTTACAGCTTCACAGCAGGTGGCACGCAGGTAGTTTCTTAGTTGGCACTTTTTCCAAAGGTTGCCACCAGATGAGATTAGCTCGTGACATAACCAAAAATTTTGAAAAGCTTTTAAAGGGATCCTCCGGCAAAAAATCAATTGACATTCATATGAAAATGCTAAAAAAATGGGGATGGAGGCTTCCTCCCATTTTTCCTAAACACATTCAAAAACCTG
>JAOBRC010688008.1:0-10503 GCA_027575255.1 Scolionema suvaense | reverse complement strand
GAGCAGAAACTTAAAGGAAAACTAATGCATGATCAAAAAATATTGCTCTACGAAAGACAATAATACGAAAATGTTGCCTGTAAGCTAATTTTTAATGTCAGTGATGTTTTGCTAATAGATTTTTCATATATCAGTATCGCCACTCTCTTCGCCATCTTGCTTGGTCTTTCTGCACTGAGTAGTAGAAAATCGACACGATTTTCCACGGACTATGGTCGTGACGCAGCACCTGCTCTACACTAAGTCTGAAGAACAGATTTACCAACTCAAGAGTTGACTTATCGATGGGAAGCAAAGTCCAAGCATGAATTAAGGGGAATAAGGATTGAAAAATTGAAAGAAACTCAACTATTTATTGTATCTTTTCCTCGCAGCTTTCTACAAAACAAGGCCTTTTTTAATTGTAGTTTAGTACAAGCCTAGGTCTACACTTAGAAGTAGCTAATAACAATCCACATTTACAGCCTAAAATCCAAATTTTTGTGTGCAACGACCACCCAGCCACGTCTACTGCACTATACATACTACGTCACGAGGTCATGTTCATGGACTGGCACCAAAATTCGACGATGGTGTGGTTTCTACAACCAGAGCTCAACACACGCTACTTTTATTTGGGTTGCTACAAAGCATTACATTGCAATGCTTACATTAGAATAATAGAAACCGTGTTATCAAACAGAAAGTTACGACAGGTGATTAACTGGTTTTGAATGTTGATTTTGCGATTGATGTAACAATTTTTCTTGCTTCTTTGTTTACTGTGTACTTGGTGCTGGCAAGCAGCAGATGATATTCGGCACAGGCGAAGTGAAGATCATAAACAATAAATTTGCATTGCGTGAAGCTATGTTCAGTCTATTATTTGTGAAGTGGTAACTTCAATGTATTTTGTTTGATTACTTTTTGATCCTAACTTTTTGAAGAGAGAGGTAAGACCGTTGTCATATTTCATTTTGGTGTAAGCAATACAATTGGTCTCACAGGCTTTTCAGTTTGCTATCTTTTGAAAGCTTTATATTGTTCCTGCGGGTTTGATGTATCAGACTCACCACAATAGTACTTGAGTCCAGACCCTCGTCTCGCATTGCTGAACCTCAAAGATGGCAAAGAGTAAAGGGTAAAACCGACACTGAAAATTGATTACGACAGGGTAAGCAAAGCGCAACAGGGAAATAAAACTACTAAGAAGGATATCGAAATGCATGTTGCTAGCATTTGAGTTCAAATTATTTCTTGACATCAGTTCTTCTACAAATAAGCACATGGGGTCTTATCTGAACCATTACGGTATGTTAGGTAAATAAATGTAAGCCCTTGAGTGCCAATTCAGCACCAAAAAATGATCGCTTAGATGCAAATTAAGCTCAGCATGCTTTATATCAAAACTGGTAAGTGCATCGTGAATTTTACCCAACCTGAATGTTGCCACAAAATTGCTGTTTCAAGTAAATGCTCTCAACACACACCCTTAACTTTGCACTATTCCTTATGAGTATCTGCAACAAGCAAATACTAGATACTGTGTCACTGATCCTAAATTTATATAATCGTTTCCATGGCCAGGAAAAATGGCAGGCATGAGTCAGAGATACACCAAGAAATCAACTTAACTCAAGAGCTAGCTAATCAATTGACCCGATAGAATGCATAGCCTGTATGTCTGCCAGATTAATCAGCACTAATGACTACTCTTGCCTCATAGGCAGCTCTCTAGCTCACAAGTAGAACAGCTTTCTAACCTGCCCACATATTTCTTTGTCAACAGAGCGTTTCCCATTAATAAAGCTTCATCATAATAACATTGCATAACAACCCATCGCCATGTCAAAAAAGATTGACAATCCTGTGGAGTGGAAGCACCAGTTCTATGAAGGACAGTTCAATGCTGACTGGGCAGTTTTTCTTCAAACAAAATGGATGTAAGCTATCAAAATAAGAACTCGGGGCTGACGTCATGGCTTTGCATATCTAAGTAAAAACTGGATTGTTATGATGATCCGCCTACATGCAGCATGGAAGTACAAATGATGATTTAAGAATCAAACCCTTACCAGATATAAGTCATTTATCATCTAATGCTTTTATCAGATATGAGGTTGAGTGAAGGCCAAGCACAGTCTACATTGTCCTAGTCCATGGTGAGTGCATTCACAGGACCCAGTGTGAAACCATGATTTTGCAAATGAAGAGACACGGGCAGCAAAATACTTTACGGACAACCAGTAAAAGCACGAAGACCACCGCAATAAATCTGCGGACAATTTGTTTTGCAAAAAGGGAGGCATACAGATGGGATGCACATGCAAAGCAACCAATTACAGCAGTGTGGCATTGAAATACACAGGGCAAAAAATCAGAACCCATTAAAAGATGAAGTTAAAGGCAACATAAAACATGTGTCAAGTAACGTTGACGTAGAAGCGATAGTACTTAATTTTAACAAGTTACAAAGTCACTCCAGTGCTGGCACGTTAAGATTTATTGACCACATAAACAACAAAAATACATTTCCATGGGATGCTACTACAATCGAACCTCTTAAAGGAGTTCACCACTTAAAAGTGGATGAAAACATACGTGTAGACCTTGAAAAACTACAAAAAATGGTCTTCATTCCACTTCAAAAGCCCATGTCGTTCTTGAGATATAGTGCTTCAAAGTTGTAGGAGGTGCATCATGGAGCTAATTATGCATGATGTCATACATGAAAGCTGAAAATTAATTCATGTTCCTGCCTGAATTACTAAAAGAAAAGGCACTGTTGACAGCTGATTTTTGTTTTATTTACCACGGAGGGGCAATATGTTCCATTAACGCAACCGGCAAGAGCTTAACCATAGTGAACTCGAGTTATTGATAGTTTCTACCGAAACACCGAAACAGTTAACTATAGATATGTCATCTTAACTATAGTTAAGGCCACTTATCTGCAGTTAGCTGTCACTTGACTGAAGTTAACATAGGCCGCGGGCGCATCAAACTTCAAAACTTGAATATCTCCTACATAGCACTATGTTGATTACGCATGTATTGTTTCAGCGACAAAAGAGGTAGTGACGAAAATCGCTAGTCAGTGCGTCCGGCATAAATTCCAGCTTCCAGTACAGTCGCGTGACATGAATATCTTCAAAGGTACCGTAAAGTTGCGCTCGAGCTCCCCTAACTCATGAATATCTCTGAATATCTGATATCCGCACAAAAATTACGTATTTTCATGAATGGGTGCGGTCAGGCATCATTGTGGAACAATTGCAAGCCGCAATTTCAAAATTGGGGACAAATGGAGTGATTAAAGATTTTATCACATTGGACATCACACTTAAGTATTGGTGCGCCTGCGTGTTCACAGATATTTGTTGAGAAGATATTCAAACTAGAATATCTCAATAACGTGAATAGCGCTTGTGAAACATGATTAGTGTATGCATGAGTAAGTCACATTTTGGTGCGCCCAGGACCTTTACTTTCTTCGTTTCGCGACACCACCAGACAAGTTTCGAAGCAGATATGATAAGATTGCGTCAGGTGGAAGTTTCTTAGAAGAGAAATGGTAAACAGTAGACGAGTTCTCGAATTTTTTCCACAAGTGGGACTTCCTTCTGCGCCGGGCGATGGCAAGAAGGCAAAATGAACGAGTGGAATCTGTTGTAGGTTCTGTAGAATCTGTGCTACGCATAATATCACGAACTCTAGCTGGACTTCAAAGAGTGCTCACTGCATCGGCAGCCGCTGAAATTGTTGCTCGAGGTGAACATGAACTACGGCAAATAGAAGTCAACGTGGACAGACTTTCTGACGTTTTGTCAGAATCTACCCTACGAACATGCAGGGATCGAGATGGTAGCAGTCCCGATATCCTCGAAAGATTCAAAAGAAATTCTGACAGCCCGTGATTCTCCATTGCTTGCTTACTGCAGCCTGACGGATCAGGTTGTGCTGCTGTCCGCTACGTGAAACAGGACTGGCGAAGATTGCCCAGTATGCAATGCATATGAGTGAAGCTTTCTCCTAAAGCGACTTCAGGTACCCAGGGATGATGCACGCTTTCTCTGGGTACCTGCGCGCATTCTCTGGGTACCCTACTCATATTAGTCATAGCAACATCTGATAAATACATGTCCTTTTTTAAACAGTTTGTGTGTGTTCTTTGATTACGTAAAGGAAGCCTGGCTCATATCGACGTTTCGGCTTACACACTTTAACAATAGCTTTAGGAGTAGCGCAGTAAGTGTTAACTATGGCCAAGTGCAAGTTATCTATAGATGAGTGGACTTAACTATGGTTAATATGACATATCCATAGTTAACTGTTTCGGTGTTTTGGTAGAAACTATCAATAACTCGAGTTAACTATGGTTAAGCTCTTGCTGGTTGCGTTAACTATAGTTATCTCAGCGTTAACTGCAGTTATGTCTAGTCAACTATAGTTAACTTATCTTAACTATAGTTAACTCTATTGATGTCAAAAATGTATTCCATAGACGCAACCTCTATTCAGAGGTTTACTAAAAAAGATTTTTAAACCATTACTCGGTAAACTTTTGCATAATAAGGATATTTCTTGAACGAAGGTGTAAAATCAATAATTCTTCGTTCAAAATTATCATTTTTTGAGCAAAAAACCTATGCCTTAGCACTAAATTTTTGCATAAAATCAGATGATTTAGACATTTCGACAAAAAGAAGAACAAATATTTGAGTGGCCACTTTTAGAGGAAAGCTTCTTTATTTTTTTCATTTGGGACGGGGCCAAGTGGCCACTAAACGCTATCGGGAGGAAGCTGCTTTTCCGTGCTTCTCAATATAAGAAAACGTATGGGAGGCATCTGGGACTGAAAGTAGTGGCCGTCATTGGGAGGTGGCTGCTATTTGGAGGTGACAGCTATTAGAGGTTTGACTGTACTAGATAAAGCAGCACGAATGGGTGTGCTCGTCAAAGCACGAACTTCCAGATCTACAGAGTATCTCTAGTCTCTGTATCAGGCAGTCAAACCACTGGTAATTTATCAAACTTTTTCAGGTAAACTTACTTCTGTACGAATTTAGTGGCGATAATTTATCAATCTTTTCAGAAAACCGGCCTGTGTAGTTATGCACTTAACTGTGAAACTGCTGTAGATCCATCAACCCAGAGTCTGAAATTGTGACCATGCAAAACTGGCCTGTTTGCAAACTGCTCGAGAAATTCAGCTTCTGTCCCAGTCTGCTCACCTTCGTTAGCTGATGCAATTTGCTAAATGTTCTTTTTTATAAGAATGTAACGCTTTGAAGAGCTGAAAGTTAAGAACATGCTAAGGACACTAAGGCTTCGATTTGCAAAAATATGTTCTGTCAAGGTAGGATATTATTTAGATTTCATTGAAAGAGATCCAGTGCTTACCAGTCAAGTAAAATGTTTTGTCGGTTCGGGCAAATTTTCCATGGATTGAGTACCAAAACTTGCATAATTGGTAACAATAGAGATTTTCCATAGAACTTCCCTAAGAACGAGCTTAGAACATTTTTTTGCCTAATTCTGAACCAAGTTAAGAACGAAGTATAATAAAAATGTGTGCGTCATGCGAATTCAATACCATATTGAGTGGATGGCTCTGTCACCTGCTTTCATGCTGCACCGATTGCAACATTAAACAAATTTGAATCTTGGCGCGCATTTCAGCTGTTGCTACGATGCACAGCATAATTAGTAGCTATGCCTTTGTCTTGTTTTCGTGAGATCTCGCTGTTTTTTTTACCAGACCTAGCAATCGCGTGAAGTCCCACAAGTCTGCAAGCAGGTTGTGCAGTGCAGGGGTGGTGAGTAAATTTGCCTCCCTAACCCCTGAAAACGTTCTGAAACAAATTGTGACCCGATGTCTAAAACATACAAACAAAATTTATTGAGACATGTTTGGCGTAAAGTGTTATTCAGAAATTACCAAGTTTTTCATGCTGACACTTGATACACAACGTGATTTCCCATGTGTCTCACAACAAAACAAAGCATTTAACAGCTGGGCACCAGAGACAACAAAATACACAGTGGTTGGGCGAAATTACGGGGGTGTTGGACACAAAGATGGTCACTTGGATGTAACTTCTAAGCTGTACCATAGTTAATAGGCTTCTATTAACTATGGCTGTACCAATTCTTGGTGCATAAATTATTAAATCTACACTGATTGTACTATATTCTTCCATGCAATTGACCTTATCAGGTTATGCACAACAATAGAGCATCCACATATTATGTACAATTTTTATTATAAGAAACTGACTACTGATAAATAAAAAAGCCAGAGACAAGTTCAGAAACTCTTGAGTTTTGCAAGCAAGAAATGTCATTGTTTGTTTCCCAACATAATCAAACATTAAACTTTTTTCAAATCTAGACACATTAGTCACATAGGAATCTCTATTGCAGCAGTTGCTATTTGGGGAGCATTCACACATTACATCATCGAGGAGAGGGAGGGTGTCTTCGAAATAGACAATAAAAGATTACGGGGAGTGAGAGGGATTGGCAATGAAGATGGCATAAGCAACTGAAAAAATTAAGATGTCTAAATTTTCCAAAAGAGCAAAATTTTATGGTTGACAACATGAGGAAAGTGAGAGGGGGAATAAATTAGCCAAAAAACAATGGTGTAATATGAATGACCCCTACCTAGCTGTAGTTACACCACGACTTACATTCGTTGTCTAATGACTTATATTCTTCACAAACTTTTCACACTTACGAGAAACCCTTCAAAATAAATCATGGCAGTTGCAGCATCAATATGTGCTAACAATTTATCTTAAAGCCGCAATGGGGCATTAGTGGTGAGACCACACCCTTCCCACTTACGAAGGTTTGAGTACGGAACAAGTAAAAATCAAGAGGATTCATGCTTTACGAAACTGGGAATTCATGGTTCAAAAAAATCTACAGTATCCTATAAACTATGTGTTCATAGTGACAAGTCTAAAGCACTGTATCATAGTATCCCTCGTCCCCATCCTCCAGTTAAAAATTTTTCAAAGTTTTGGACAGAGGCAGGGGAGGGGGGGTTCATTTTCAGGGGTTGACTAGACAGAGTTTGGCGACAGAGTTCAGCACAGTCCACATCACTTCACATCTACTATCCCTTCATGTGTGCAGTATCAACAAAATGGCTGGAAATTTTACTGCTGTGGAACCACAACAAGCATACAGGTACAGTAGGAAGGCCCGTTTAGTCACAGTTGCATTGTGATATGACCAAAAAATGGATGTACGCACCAGACAAAAGGTATTCTCCAGGGGGTTGGGAAAAATGGCCGTTCTGAAAAGGGGGGGTTGGAAAATTCTAAATTTTCTGGGGAAGGGGTTGCCAGGAAAGGGGTGGGGACTAATTTTCTGTGGGTTGACACCATGGAGGACACTATGTTTATGTATAACTTCCAGTTAACAAGTCAAGAAATTGGTACCGTTTTAGTATCTCTAGCTACTTTGCATAGCAGAAATAGTGTTAGGTACTGGGGCTATGCCCCGCACACCGTTAGGGCACTCAGAACGCGCCATGAAGCTCCAGTTCCATACGGGAAGCTAGAGCATTCCAACGTACTACGTCCGTGACAGCAACAGACCAGCACAATGCAGACATTGCCGTAAATACTGTCCAATGCTCTGCCACAGAGCAGCAGAGCAGACATAATTCATATTTACATCTTAGAGAGCCCTGGGATGCACATGTTTGTGCCTCAGAGTCAGTGGTGTATCATACCGTAATGCTTCGATTAAATGCCCAGGGCATCAATTAAACTCTCATCCTGGGTCCCTGAACAGGCACCCTCTCAAAAAAGGAGATTTTCTTGAATTCCACTTGTCACTGATAAATGCAAACAAATACAACAGTAAATCTCATCTACTCGGTCAAGCTATTGATATGTACCGGAATTCCTTGAATAAGCGGCCCCCTCAAATAAGCGCCCATCAATCAAATGAGCACCCATTCCAGGCTACTCCCTGAGACACACACGATCGCGCACGTGCACGCTGGCATGCAGGCAAAGAGACAAACTGTCTCTCCAAGCGCTATTCTTTGTCAGTCATCACACAGGCAGATTCCTCATGCAATAGAAAATCACACGGGTGAAAATTTTAGTTGCTAATGGCATAAATAAATCTCAGATTTCCACCCCCACAGACATGTGAAGTAAGCACATTGATTCAAGAGGGTTCACATAAGGCGTCTAGAATAACAGCATGACTGACTCGCGCTAGTGACTAGCACTGCATAGTGTGTCTTTCGGAAGACTAAGCCATTGATGCAGTATTGCAGTTTCCATTGATCCCCTGCGAAGCGCATTTGAAAATCTTTCACAAGAAACTGTGAAGCAAAATGCCTTATTTGGAAATTTCACAATGGGACAAGTGTGATTGTTATGATGGAAGAACTATACCAGAGAAGACTGCTAGATTTGCATGCCTGGTTTGGGGTTCCCGGACATAAAACGTCCCCCTTACTGCAAGGAAAATTGGGTCGCGCGGGCATAACAGCCCTGGCACTAGTTACGTGCGCGGTAAATAGCTCAGGCATAAGAAAACTCCTGGAGAAGCCTGCCATCCTTCAACCTTCAAAAACAGGCGCTTGTTTAGAATTTTTTACAAGAATGTAATTGAATAGCAAGTCAGTAAGCTATATTGAATTAATATTATGACCTGTTTTAGCTTTTATCCCTATTTTATTCTTTTTCATCTTGATAAGATGGGGAACTTTTTACGTTCTAAAATTGCTTCTACAGTATATCTATTACTTAAATAAGAGCGCCCCTCAAATAAGCCCCTACCCTGGATCCTTGAAAATTAAATACATAAGTCCTCGGGCGGTTATTCGAGGCATTATGGTAAGAGAGGAATAACACCCAAAGATGCATTTACGTATTTCAAACTAACATTTAGACACGTTTGACCCAGCAAGCAAGCACCTATATTTTCTTTCGGGCACACAAGTTCTGGTAACCAGGTGCATGGAGGGCACCCTGTAGAAAGTGTTATGTTACACCACTGAGAAAAAATTGTAGGCTACTTTCTCCATACACAGCTCAAGATACTAGTCACTTTACCCAGATTTTTTTCTTTCACTAGTGTACACCTTGATTTCCCTGAAATCCTGGAAATCTCTGAAATTTCACATGCCTGATTGACATGAAAAAGTTGCATATATCAGGAACATATATTTAGGGTGACAGCGCTGATAAACCAGGCAAATCGCCCTGCACACTAACCCTATTTCATTACGTGTAAGATGACCTCTACATTTTACAGGGGTAAATTTACCTCCATTTGAAAGACACCACAGAAGCATAAAAAGAAGTAGAAAAAACATGAACTATTAGTAAAATGTTGATTCAAACTACGCACTTTATCAAAATGCCAACGAAAAACTTTTTTACATAATTAGATTGGCTTACATCAACATTTGTCAGATGAAGTCATCAGATTTTTACTGTGATTATCTTAAAGAGTCAATATCTCTGGAACTACTCACCAGACAAAGCTGATTGACTGACCACTCATTTCAGAAATTACAAAAAAAAGAAAAGTACTTCCCATGCATAATTAATGATAATTATCTAATTTAGAAATATTCAATGCCTTTGTTTGAATCTGAAATTTACTCAAGAATGTTATTGATTGGAGTAGCTTTTTACTATATTTTATCACCTAATTTATACACAAAAAATCTTCCAAACAACTTCACGTGATATCACGACGTTAAATTGTCACAAAAACCACAGAGATTTTTTCTGTCAGCACTACCCTAAGGGAAGAAATTTTCGCAGGAAGAAAATTTCGTGCACTTCTCAGTTTTTGGGCAAATCCGCGAAATTAAATTCCCTTTACCTCCAGAAATGCTCATCCGCGAAAATTAATTCCCGCGAAATGGCCGAAAAATTCGACCGCGATAAGGTAGGTTGTGTCCAGATTTGAAGGTAATTGCTTCAACATGACAACAGAAGCAGCTAAAAAGCCGTTGGAGTGTTTTTTTCACACAGTCCTGCCACAAAAATTCTAAAACTCATGCCTATGAACCTGGTCATGTAACCATGAAATATTCAGAGAATTTTGTTTGATAAATGAAGGGTACCTTCTCTTGCATAAAATCTAGCACGTATGAAAATGAGGGTAAATTTACTGGGGGGTGGGTAGCCTCAAGAAGCACACCAGCTTCGAAATCAATCCATATTCTGGTGGCTGTCATTTGACTACATCCGAATAACTTTTCTAGCTGGTATTACAAACTATTGATAACTGCACAGGTGAATTTCTCAAATGGAACGTAGGTACGTCAAGCAGGAAAAGCCATCCACGCCTAGCACAGAGTGATTGACATGCTCCATTGTTGTTCAAGTTAAGATGTCCACACTACAAGCCAGTATTATCTTGTGATATTAGAACAAATTGATTTAGAACAAATGAGGCTAAAAAGCAAAGAAAAATTAAGGAGAATGCCCTCTAGCTTAACCCTATTCCTACCGAGGAGGGGGGGGGGGG
>JAOBRC010687897.1:0-10503 GCA_027575255.1 Scolionema suvaense | reverse complement strand
TTGCTGTAGGTTTTCCCGTTCTTGAGATATTAATGTCCACATATGTGGACAGTGCGCCTTTGTCAATACAAACACCTTTTATTTCTGGCACGGAAATAATTTAAAGATCATCAAACAGCTGTCAATGCATTTTTACGACTTGAAACTGTATGCAAATGTAAAAAATTGAATTAATTCAGCTGTTTTCTATGAGAAAACAGTCTGTCCACATATGTGGACTGTGCGCGTTTATAAAATTTTTATAGTTTTTCTCGACATGCAACTTTGTCATACAATAAAACTGTCAGATTGGTTTCTTTCGTAATCAGAAACACATTCAAGTCGAAGATCAATCTATTGTGAAAACATGTATTGTATTTCAACTTCGAAATAAACATTCAATCATTTCGAAACAAAAGAAATTTTGATGTCCACAAATGTGGTCAATGCGCGCGAAGGGGATATCCCAACCAGGAGTATATACTAGTGGTGATCGACCAATACAGTCGTTGGCCAGAATTGGCCTTCTTCCGACATCCACCCACTGCTGCTACAACTAAGCAAGCTCTTAAAGTAATCTTTGCAAACAAAGGTATTCCAGAAATTATACAATGTGATAACGGACCACCATTCCAATCTCACGAAATGAAAGAGTTTGCCCGAAAACTGGGCTTTCACTTGAAACACACTACTCCAGAATGGCCGCGTGCAAATGGAAACGTGGAACGATTTAATCGATGCCTGAAAGAAGCAATCCAAGCTGGCCACTTAGAGCGAAAGCCAATGCGAGAAGCTGCCATGTGCTTCCTACGTATGTACCGAGCAACACCACACACGACAACTGGCATCAGCCCCTTCGCCGCTATGCATGGGGGTAGGAAGATGCATACACTTTTACCGCTGATCCCAACGAGAGACACCACTATTGATCGAAAATTGGTGGAAGAAAAGAAAGAAAAGATGATCACAAACGATGGTGTCAGAAAGGATCATAACTTCAGCCTTGGTGATACAGTCATTGTTACACAACGAAGGCAAAATAAGTTGTCTACGACATTCTGTCCAACACCTATGCTAGTCACCGCAGTAAAGGGATCGATGATCACCGCCTCGGTGGGACATTACAAAGTAACACATCTCAACTCCGAGCAGTCAAGGGTAGACATGCATTTTCAAACGACCTGCATCGCCCCAACAAACCAAACACTGGGGATCACGAAGATAACGACCAAGAAGTAGATAGAAACGACGGGAACGTTGGTGAGCACGCAGATCAGAATCTTGCTGACGATAGCAGAGACGACCTCGATCGGGCAAATGACCAAGACGCCAGGGTGCGTGACCCCCGAAATCCAAACCAGCAAAACGTGCGAGACGACGAAAGTGAAGACGAACCCATTGAGAAAACACGAACACGAAATCCTCCAGTATGCTTTAAGGACTTTTACATGTGAAAGGATAACACTCCTTTTGTAGAGATAGGAAGGGATGTGGTAACCTCCTAATCATGGATGTAAATCTGGTATACGCGGGTTGTTGTTGTTATGTAGTCGAATAGGTCGGACACGTGTAAAACGTAGTTGCTTTGTCTATATTACAGCAAGGTTAGTCCAAAAGGAGTAGAAAACAGTTGCCAGCAAAGGAAATAATCCTGCGACAAGGAAACTTGATTGTGGCTATAGGTATCGAATCATCTTACCTCATTTTTAATTATTCCTGTCTCCCCACAAAATCATGTACCTAAAAGGCACAATTTTATGAAGCGTGATTTTAAGAATTTTGTCAAAGAAAATTTCATTCCAGACTTTCTTGATATTAACTGGGGTGACACACTCAACATAGCAGCCAATGATGTGAATATGTCTACCCAGAGATATGTAAAGCCATCTCTGGTCTACCGAACGGTTCATGGAAAGACTGAATTCTCTACTTGATCAATATGTTCCTATGAGAAAGATCACAAAACAAGAATTCAAAAACAGGTTTAAACCATCAATTTCTAATGAAATCTTAACAATAGCAGTAAAAAACCCGGCTATATCCAAGGATGATGCAAGGGAACAAAAGTCGACAGATGAGTTTATTCTTATACGGAATGATGTAACCCAGCTGACCAGACAAAACAAAAAAAAATACTACACAAAATTCTTTAATTATCACAAAGAAAATGCTAAAAAAATCTGGTCTGGTATCAAAGAAGTGATCAATATTGAGGCAAAAGCGTTGAATATCCTTGTGCAGTTTTTGATGGACGTCAGATTCTTAGTCAGTCTGAAGAAATCACTGAGAATTGAGACATATATTTTTCTTCCGTTGCTGACGATAATGTTCTGAAACAAAAACGTCAATATGAGGGCTCTAGCTGCTTTACTCATTCTTGGGTTTATCCCTTGCTAGCAGTATTGTGAGTCAGCCATGTGATGCAGAAGAGGTTCTGCAGTTGATCAAACCTTTGAATACTTATAAAACTTCTGATCCACACATTGCTGATAATAGTATTCTGTTAGTACTTGCGACATACGTCACACATTACACCAAGTTTTTAATCTCTCTCCCAGTTCTGGCACTCTTCCATAAATCTTTCGTATTGCCAAAACTCTAACAAAACTCTCTTCCTCAATAAAACCTTGACAAAAGTTGTGTTCTCCACAATGTACACTTTTCTTGACAAGAATAGTTACATTTATGACCTTTAATTTGACCTTCAGGTCAAAACACTCAATCACTCAAGCTCTTATTGAAATTACTGAAAATACGAGAAGTACTTGTTGTGAACGTTTTCGGCAACAAAAATCAACTCACTTGAATTGACTCTGACTTGCAGATACTCACGATAGAAGATGCAGTTCGTCGTCTAACTTACCGTACTTCTTCAACCAAAGATACTCACAACTAAAAATCCGTACCGTATTTACACACAAAATTTGCTGATTCATAGAACAGTCTAGAAAAGAAAGTTTCCGAAAATTGCTGATGTAACTGCTGACTCATGGAAATGTCTGGAATAAATATTGCGTCATAATGCATTGTAAGCATGATGAAGTCATGTTCGTAATGCTGCTTCTAAATATAGATATATTACATAATCTCAAACTTAAGTCTGCTCAGGGATAGGAGATCTTTGTGACAGTACTCTTGATCAGAACAAGGATGCTACTGGGGTTTTCATTGACTTGCAGAAAGCGCTTGGTACCGTTAACCATGACATTCTTTGTTCCAGGTTAGCTCACGGTGGAATATGAGGAACTGCACTTGGATGGTTTGAGTCATATCTTTCAAACAGGCGTCAATTGATATCGATTCTTTGATTTGTCTCAGAACCCTTATGCATGAAAAATGGAGTTCCACAGGGTTCAGTTCTTGGACCACTGCTGTTTCTTATATATACTAATGACCTGCATCGATCTATTTCTCATGTCAAGGTTTTCCAATTTGCTGATGGTACTAATCTCCTCCATGCTGGCTCCTCTTCCAGAACACTACAGAAAGAAGTCATTAAGGATGGATTAATATTTGTATAAGTGACATCTAGCAAATAAAGTATCTGTAAACCAGAGTACAACTCCCCTGTTCCAATTTTAACGATAAAAACGCATGGCCATCGAATCTATCTCTCATGATACATCAAATATTTGGTTATCAATCTGGATGAAACCTTGAGTGGTAAAAGACAATGCGAGATTCCCTCAGTGGACCAGTCTGCATCATCGTATCACCACTTTCTCAGTGTAGTAGTGTAGTTTTTATTGAATAGTTGATGAGTTTTATTTATTAAGATGTCGTGTAGACTGGAAATACAAACACCAATGCAAATATATGTGATTTATGTATTTGCATGGTGCACCTCCATGGTGGTATTAGTACAACTCCGCACAAAATATATGTAGACAAAATGATCTCAAATGAAAAATAGCACCTTTCCAAATTCCCACAAAACGGACAACCCCCAGTGCCCCATGAAGGCCATCTACAAATGTTGGACGTGTAGCAGAACATACGGTCAAAAGAACGGACTTTCTTTCTGCAATGTGCTAAACAATCTTCACTCCAGAAATGCCACCCGCAGGGCAACACACCATACAAAACTGCTCAACAATGGTAACTGATCTAAACGACTTCCATGCCGCCCCCCTTGCCCCCATCTGCAATGTTGAAGGAGTAAGGGCATACAGCATCGTAATAGCTGGTATCCAATTTGGAACTGACGCATAACATTCATGACATCAATAATGCCACCCGCCGAAGATCACACTATACAGAACCACTCAAAAACAGTACATTAAAAACACAGGCATGCTTTCTTAAGAAGTATATACAAATCCTGCATATCAACATTGCAAACGGGGGAGGGGGGCGATAATACATAAGTCCCACTACCACTGCTGATCCTGTGCCATTTTGTCTACTATATTTTGTCCGGGGTTGTAGGTGAACAGGTAACTTTGAGAAAGAAAATGATCTGAATCAGTCCCAATACTACACCTTCTCTGGGGTTCGATGAAAGCCAGCGGTGCCAGAATGTACGGGTGATTGTAAAAGTGTCAGTGTGTTATAGAGTAATTCCAAGATATGCGATGTAGCTAAGATTCTACTGTCCAAACAAGTCTAAATTCAAACACTCGGTAACAACAGCAAGCGATACGGAGAAGGCAAATCTTTGATCCAGAGGTTTGGTTATCACTATCAAACAACGATACATTATCACGCTAATCTAACGTCTCTCTCTTACAACTCATTTGTGTAGATTCCCTCCAGCGTTAGCTTTCGTACAAGACCCTTCACGATTTTGATCATCGTATAGGGTCTTTTCATCAGAGCACGATTTGCTGTCCAGCCGTTAACTAGTTATTCTCTCCAAGCACATATTCAGCTGACTAGACGCATTATTTGCATAATCTTCTCGCGTTTGCTCAATCTATGAAGTCTGCCTAATAAATTATGCATCAAATCTTGCATGTGTCAGCGTTCGCATATTTAATCAGTTAACAATAGAGCGGGGAGAACTAGCGGGACGGCAAAACAAGCGCCGATGCAAAGACCCTATACGATCTCTCAATCGTTGAGTCTTGTACGAAGGCTCGACAAGCGCAAGCAATAAAACAATCAAGTCACCAGGACATCACAAACGTTGGCAATGCATGATGTACAAGCACACAAAGGACAATCAAACAGTAACTAGATTTACACTCTGACAGTAGGGTAAAGTACATGATATGGTAAAGTACTTAAACAGCACGTTCAAACGGAAAAGACAACAAGCTATTTAAATATGCTGCAATAAATTTAACATAGTTTTGAGTTGGGGTTTTTCTTGGCAGCTGTACTTGATTTTCAATCGTTCCTGTGCTCACCGCTCGTAAATCCTCGATTGAGCACCGCCCTCGAATAAGCGCCGCCATTTTGACTCCTTTGCGAGTAAGCACCTCCCTCGATAAAGCGCCCAATCTTAGTTTGTAACATGCAGCAATAAATCAAGGTATTCTGGCTTTGAGGGAATAAGAAATAACTAATATGTTTGCTATTTCATTACAGTAATAGGACATATCTTCTTGTCTTGTTCTTTTTTAATTAGCCACACCCTCAGCACCACAGAAAAAAAGTTCTGTTTTAAATAAGCGCTGCGAAGCTTAATCGACGCTTTACGATACTTCAGGAAGGACACCAGCTATAGCAAGCATAATTGATGGCAATTGGGGATTTTGGAGTTAATCTAATCTAAAGCTGGTAAGTCCCAGAAAATGTTCCAATTGATGTAGGTAACGTATAAAGCATGCAGAAACCTGTTTGCAATATCCCTATAGTTTCTAAGTATATGTCACACTTTTGCCTAGTTTTTGCTCAATTGCTCTTCGCCATATTCCGATATCTCATGAACCGTTTTCTGAATTAAACTGAAATGTGCTTAAAATATGCACTAAAAAAAAATAGTAATACACACTAGGTTTCCGGATCATTGCCCTAAAAATCTTTGTCAAGATATCTGCTGAGGACTACTTTTGAACCCCACTCACGCCTCACAGCAACTACACTTAACAGCAACGTTTTCAGAACTCTGATTTCAACATTTGGTTCACTGTAGGCGATAATGCTTTTAGACATAGTTTGTCATGAAGTCACCATAGGTAGATACTTTATTTTGGTCAAAAGTTTGTGAGATATGAGCCGACACGTGTTTTTTTCAGATTGCAGTTGGTTTCAAGGAAAGGTGTGGTTTTGACCAAGAAAATCTTTTGAAACCTGAGTTTTGGTCAAAGCATGTCTCCATAAATCATAGGAGTTCTCTAGCAGCAACATGCATCCTAAAAGCAGTAATCTTCGAAAATTGAATCAGGGCGGAATCTGGGCTACCTGCCCCGTGGTAGCATGGGGTATAAATTTCGCTTTGATGGATATTTTGAAAAGACATACAGGGGATTGAGTCAAAAAACGCATTTTGACCACTCACAAGCAAAGACAACTGAGCGACTTGAAGACAAGCACAAATCAGTCGATGGGTTTGGGCTTACGGACTATGTGAATGGAATGGTGGATTTAGGAAGACCTATTCTCTTTTTTTAAGACTTAAAAATAGCAGAACTGATGTATTGTGTTGCACCTTGTTGGATCTTGACTTTGTATCACATGATTTGACCCAGCCACTATTGAGGATAATTTCAAGGCAGTTTTTCGAAAGAAAAATTTCCCGTTATCTTAATAATTTGTTCCAAAATTTGTAAGGTTATTGCTAAACTACGCACCTTGGGTCTCTAGTTGACCCTTCACATACAGCTTTTTCGACAGAATTTCACGTTCTTTACTAGTGTAGTGCAATTCCATTGCGTAACCCTATCCTGGTGAGGTTATTTCGTGTACGTGTAGAAAATGGGCGCAAGAAACTTGCTGTCAATCAGTCTTTTCTAAGCCCCGGAAAATCGTTTAGATCCCTTGGCCCGAGTTAATGAATACTTAAGAGCCGGAAACTTTGACCCAATGCAAGTGTTTTCACTGCTACCAGATTTTCGCCGCTGTTTTATCCCTTATTTGTCCCCATGAAATATGTTTCAGAGTGCCCATCATAATGATTAAAGTTTACCATACATTTGCAGGTTTAATAGCTGATCATTGCAATGCAAGAAAAAACAGATGATGTTGAAACTAAATGAAGCTTTTGCACTCCTTTTTTATAAGAACCAGAAGATTTGGGTTGAGGCTTGTTATTCCTAATTTTTCTCCAATTGGCTGCCTCAATGGTTCTTGATTTGTTCTAATGAATTTTTTGTTGGTAAACGATTGACCAAAATAAAATGTTATTTGACTTGGAAGTCTTAGGTTGATCACCAAATTTGAAATTTTGTCTATAAAATGATGCTGCTGTTTTTAACTTATGTGATGAAGCTCAACCTTTTCATTGAAATGCAGGCTCATCTGCCGATATAGAAAAGAATGGAGTTTGTGTCTTCACAACTTTTTGTCCACTTTCAAGCTCACATTCGATTTGATTTTTTTCTTAAATTAGTCGCAACAGTTCTTTGCTTTATGGTTTTGGGATTATGTGTCTTGTCAAAAAGTTTATTTTGAACTTGCACATTCTTGGGAACTGTAGAACACATTCTCGTCGAAAACCAATTCAATCCAAAGCTGTTCATTTTTACGCATAGAAATAAAAGAAATGTTTGGAACTGCAAAGCTTTTCATCCACTTTCGCTCTTTTTCAAATACTTATCATCATCATCAGACATTTTCATCACGACTTACAAACGCGTATCGTAATATGTTATGAAACAGAAAATGCACAAGCAAATAAGTATAACAACATGCATATCTGAGTTGCAGCAAGTCAATTTTTTGTTTCCAATTTCCAGTCTTATCTGTTCTTAATTTGTTAGAATGCTACCAGCCAATAAAGGTTTTAAGTGCTGTCTAGTATGAAATCAATTTTGTTCGTGAACAAAAAAACAGATCTAAATTTCCTTGGGTAGACACAACGGTTCACTTTTGTATCTAATTTTTTTAAGACGTTTGCTTTGGCAACAACAACAGCAACAATACAACAGCCAGAACAACAGCAAAAAAACAAACTAAAAGGTGATTAATGAAACAAAATCACCGCTTTGAAAGTTCAACATTACGCCTGAAGTTAAAGTGCTGCTCAAACCAAGAATGCATTTTATGAAATTCTGTGAAGCCTAACAATCCTGGACAAAATATATTGGACGAAGACTCACAGAACGGAATGCTAGTCAACACCGCTGACATTTTGATATTTTCAGCTATGGAAGAAGCCGCAGGTCTTTTCTAACTCATCCTCCTGCAAAAATAAAAAAATGTAAGCCACACCCATTTCAAGGTTCATTGCAAACATTTTGCTACAATGCAAACACTAAAGCAATGTTTCTCGAAAGCTGATAAACAAAAGACTGTCAAGGGCAATCCCAACTATCTACCCTGATATCACCTCTTTCAATATTCCTTTGCTTGTGTGTTGAAATTTGCCTCGTTCTTGACGCTAATTCCGAAGATATTTTGTCCTGGATTGTTGATTGATGTCAAAATATAGCCTAAGGTGAAATATCTTTTTTATCGCATTTGCTGCTATGCTATCCAATGTGCCTTCTTCTTTGATTCCGTCTTGTTCAACATCCAACACTTTTTTCTTCAACACGTTCGAAAACTGTATCGTAATGTCGTGAATAAGCATCCCCTCAAATGAGAGGCCACCCTAAAGGGGACGTTCAATAATTACGTCACAGAAGGGGGTTAGATGGGTGTCGCCATTTTTTGTGACGCAGCGTGACACCAAAATGGGTTGGGTGGGTTTCTTTCTAGATGGCTTATTTCTCTATTTCTCAGCGAAAGAGATTGTCTTGTCTTTTCTACGCTCTTGCATATTACAGTATAATATCCAATTAAAGCAATGACCCTCTATTTGGCGGACAACTTTAATACACCTTTTTTCAGTTTTGCAAAACACATGTGCGCCCAGGTTTGAGTCATAGCAACGACCTTGATAACAAGAAATTGGATGTAAACAAGCCGAAGAGAAGGGCCTAAGTTGAACCATCTAACAAGTGTCAGGAAAGTTTTGTCTCTGTGATACGAATTTCTGGGTCTGAAACTGATTTAATTGCATCATTCGTTCAGCGAATATATGCATCACTACTTTACAAAAGGGTTTTTGAGTAGGATGTGCGATATAAGTGTGAAAATTCTGACCGATTCGTCTTCTTATATTAACTGTTTTAGCTCAGACACCGAGTATTGAGCCGCTCAATGCAGATTGTTTCTATGGCAAGGCGAATAACAAAAATTTCAGCGAACTTACTGATGTCCGTTTGTAGCACGCAGCATCTCTGTGAAGCTGAAGATTGGGTAAGGTAACAAGGTAAATAAAATTGCTTGCAACTGTCCACCCTTCGAATCTATCAGCTCGTTACAGCTTCGTCACTCTCACTTTTGCATTAGTAAAAGAGAACAGCAAATAAGGTATATATAGACCTTAAGGGAGGAAATTTTCGCGGGAATTAATTTTCGCAGTTCATGCTAAACAAAGCATTTCGCGGGAATAAATTTTCGCGACTGAAAACGTTTCATAAATTTTTGGGAAGTTATTTCCCCATCGAAATAGCATCTTAGCATGCTGCACTTGCCACTTCCAAATATAGTCAATCTTAGTTTTAAGGATTTTTTTTAGATTTGTGCTCTGCTCATTGCTTCTCTAGCCTTCAGAGACTTCGCGCTTACCAGTAGCAGCGGGCGAATCCTCGACCTTATGTGCACAAGGCGACCGCGCTACCACTGAACCATTCCAGAGCCCTAAAGGTTAGGACGGATATTGGCTGGTCATTCCTCTGAGTGTAGCTGCTCTGTCATAGCCATGGGTGAATGGCGTCCTCGATACTGTGTCGTGGCTACTTATCCATTCGGTTGAATCGCGGCAGTGGTCGACATCGTTGAATTCAGTTGACGAAGTGAAGGTCTTCTCAAATTGTAGATTCGTGCTCTGCTCATCGTTTCACTATCACTCAGTGCGAGGTTTTACTGAGCCCTACCCGTCTTAGCCTTCAGGGATTTTGCGCTTACCAGTAGCAGCCGGCGGGATTCGAACCCTTGATCTTGTGTGCACAAGGCGACCGAATTCAATCGTAAAGAATGCATTATTCTAAGGATTTCGAAATTTTTAGTATATTTTTTATGGAATTTATTTTCGCGATTCTATCGTAGATGAATTTCACAGGAATTAATTTTCGCGGTTGAGCATTTGTGGAGGTAAAAGAAATCTAAGCTACAATCCAGGCAATAAATTCATGGACTTTTTGCGTTTTTTACCCTCTTGTCTGAGTCTTGGTTGTCCAAAATTTGATCATAATTCAGAAATGTTGATAAACTCGACGTAATCAACCGATTTTACGGCTATAATGAGCTAGAGAGCATCGAACTAGCACGGATGCATTGCCAAAACATGTTCACTAGTCACGTCAGACGGCTGCAAATAGGCATAATTGGCGAAATCTCGAAAAAGTGGGCGTGGTCACGCAAGAGGGGCCA
>JAOBRC010687786.1:0-10504 GCA_027575255.1 Scolionema suvaense | reverse complement strand
AGTTCAAATGAATGGTTTTTAAAAACTACTTGTTGGTGGCTATATTCATGCAAAGTTTCAGTGTTGTAGCTATATTCATTCGCCTTTTAGGGTGGGGGGTAGTTTTTACCCCCCCCCATGCAACCAACGTACATAAAAAAGCCCATGCACAATAGGGTTAACGATGTTGTCATATGTGATCTACGAAAGCAGTGTTTTTGCACAAAATGTTTCTCAATAATGTTTAGAAGAATCCATCAGCATTTACTTGTCTTGTTCAGATGGAATTTAGTAAAACGTGGGTAGGGGTCCAATTGACCCCCCTCCCTTCAAACCTTGTAGGGTTAATGTCTAAAGGGACCCTTAGTTGAGGGTCTGACCCAGGCTTTGCCCCAGAAATTCAGATTTAGTACTTTTAGAAACAGACACTTATGGGTACAAAGTCCTATAGAAGTGCACTTTAACACGCCCTTGAGGGCCAACAAGGATCGAGTTGACTAATAAATTATCAACGTGCAGACTCATCAGACCAAATTGAACGATCTTAAAATTTTGATAAAAATGAGGAGGAATAAGTTGGTTGTAGCTCTTGAATTATCATGCTCTGGGAATATTTCTCTCATGAATGAAGGGTAGCAATCAATGTTTGTATTAAACGTCTCTGTCACAATCGTTTTGATATTTCATTCACGGATAGTGTTATCTTTTGTCAGGAGTGCCTCGTATGCTGATTATTAACCTTTGTAAAGAAGATACAGCGCCAGCTCTTGTAATGTATTGATGCAATCAAAGACCACGATTATGGAATACCTAAATGAAAGGACAGTAGTCAAACTAGCTCTCAAAAAAATAATGCCTTACCCAATTGGAGTTGTTAAATTGGCATTGAGTTTGAAACTCGGGCAAGTGAAAGAGCTTTTGATGCTTCTTGCACATATCCTATACTTAAGATAAAGAATGCGTTATTTTTAACATTTTAGAGTTGAAATTTATTTTCGAAACTGGATGGTGGATAAATTTCGTAGAATTGATTTTCATGTTTGAGGTTTTTAGGAGGGAGGTCAAAAAGGAATTAAATTAATCAGTCTTAAAATCTGGAGCTTTTTGCCCCCCAGATACCCCCCCCCCCCCCCGTTCCGACACTAACTAGGATGCCCCTTGAACCCACAGTAACGACCCATAAAACTCCCATTCCTCGAGAACTATAGAGTTTGGAAACTTCCACTCAATCTATCTTACCACCGAACCCCCAAATTGCTCCTAAATTTCTGGAATAATAGATACGTTCTCTGCTCATGCCTTCACTATCACTCAATGTTAGGTTTAACTGAACTCGCACTCGTCTTAGCCTTCGGGGATTTCGCGCTTACCACTAGTAGTCGGTAAGATTCGAACCCTCAACCTTGTGTGCACAAGGCCGCCGTCATACCATTGAGCCTATTCTAGAGCCCTAAATGCTTAGATGGATATTGGTTAGTCATTGCTATGAGTGTTGCTACTCTGTGGTAGTCATGGCTAAGTGGCATCCTCGATGCTGTGTCGTAGCTCCTTATCCATTCGGTTCCAATCGTGGCAGTGGTCGTTATCGTGAAACCCCTGAAGGCTAAGACGGCCAGGGGTTCAGTAAAAACCTAGAACTGAGTGATAGAGAAGCAATGAGCAAAAGTCGAATCTACAATTTGTGAAGGCCTTCACTTCGTCAACCGAGTCATCAATTTCTCCATGATGTCATTTTTTTGTGTTTTGCTGTTGAAAGTCTGTTTTTCCAGTGCAATTACTTGATTAATCAAGATATAGACATTATACAGCTCAAATTTTACATTTACAGCCATTTTTTGTGGTTTTGCAAGTTTTTTGTTCCAATCGGCTCCCAAATAAGGTCAGCCCATCAAGACCTAGAAATGAAACCATACGAAACTGACTGGAGGAGGTAGTGCATAGAATTGCATCATCTCTCCCACCCTCCCTCCCTCGGAGTAGCTAGGGTAAATATTCTGCAACTATGCGAGTGACTGTTACGAGAAGACAGCATATTTTAAACGTAATCTTAACTTATCACACTGTTTCATTCCGAAAACAAATGACATTCTGAACTCAAGAAAATCATAAACTAAAAGAATCTTCATCCAAATACAGTTATAACTATTTTCTAAGACATTAAAACAATCTTCTAACACAGAACCTTGACATTGATTGCCATGGAATGCTACATGTAATATGTGACATTTATTGTCGCCAATCATCATTTGATGTCTGAAAGCAAACGATTCGTTCGACTGAGGCATAAGTCAGTAACTGCACAGGCATCGCAATTGATCAGCTTTATTAGGTGCATCGCTTGTTAATCAATATCAACATGTGACATTGTTTATCGAATGTGCATAAAATTGACGATAAGTGTCATTAAAATGTGTGAACACTCTGTGATCAGTTGGTTTACAATTGACATCTACTTGTTGTTCACTGTTCATCCAACATTCTAACCAGTAACTGACTTTCCGAATTGAATCGTATCTTTATGTGTACAGTTAGGGCACTAATGACATCAGCTAAACTTGACTTAATTTCTACATTGTTATCCATGATCGTTGAATTTATGACATCTTCACTAATGGTAATGCAATTGCATGCAAAGTTGTCATTTGAATCAAAACTAAATGTAAGTTCGGTCGTATCTACGAGCCGGCGACATTTACTACGAAGTACCTATTCGCGTACTGCCTATCATCTTTGAGCTGGTGGTGTCAAGTACAAAAGGTATACGTGCGTTCCTGCCAAATATTGATAGCTTACAATCCGTCAATTTGTGTCCATGATGGATGAAATGAACTGCATCAGGTAAAACTAACATATTCGAGCACTATTGTGTTCTTGTCCATGATCAGGTACAACTAATATTGTGCAGAGTTCCTTTGCATGGTCCGTGGACAGATCATTTCAGGTGTACTATTCAAGTGTAAGTGTGTTCTTTTCGATGATCAATGTGCTCGTAACATCAGGAGAAGTTGACATTTTCACATCTCCTTATTCAAGAAAAACGGCATGAACCTTGTGTAAAAGCTGCCTGACACAATTTGCAATGTTCCTTGTTGGTGGGAAGGTGATACTAGATACAACAGTAATATCCATCACAATCATCGGGGCAGTGATTATATTAGGTATGACCAGTAGTTTTATATATTCTTGTCCATGAAATGTGGGTCGCAGACGTCAGCTCAGCTTTAATTGATTTGCTTACGTGCGGCCATGAGCAATATGCAGGTGTCCGAATTAATTTTCAACTGACTTGTACAGATATTGCTATGCGTATGCACTTGTCGCGTTCTATAGGTTCATACCAACTCTGGGAACTAAATGAGTTTCATGATTTATAGGTGGATCTCATGATCTGTCACTACACTCAACAGCAGCTTCATTTCCATAGATGTGAGATAGTTGATTTCGTTGAATTTTTACCAAAATATTTTTCACGACCTATTGATGAGGCACAGAGGTATTAACTGGACGTCAAGCAAACCAATATTTGTACTTCTGTATATCTTCAGTGATATGAATTAGTGCTATAAGCAGATTTTGGTTAATGATCTCTGAGAAACTGATGACATTCATAAATAAATAGGCATAAGTACGCACAATTTGCTGGCTGTATGTTCTCCAGAACTTGATGTTTATTTCCATGGTAAATTTTACTACCAATCCATCACGGGCAGAGATAATGTCTTTCTTCTGAAGGATGACTGCATTAGCTTGGAGAGCTCATGATTTCACTCAAGTGATATAATAATATTCCTTTAGAGCTTCTTCACTTTTACACGCTTCCATTGCGTTGTACGTATGCATGAGAAGTTTAGGAAATTGCTCTGTGAAGTAGGCTATGCAGTTCTCGGGTGTGCCAAGAGACTGTCGAAGAGAAGCTGGTAGTTTCTGACTGTGATTTTTCTGAAAAGTAAGGGTTGAAGTTAGAAAGGTTTTAAAAAAACAACAAACTTGATTGCATATTTACCTTTGTTCAGTTTTTCATTGTGCTAGCTGAGAACAAGTTTCAAATAAATTCACATGTTCTACCAAGAATTAAAAACTTTCCTTCTTTCTGAACAGCTATAGAACTGAAGGCATGAAAGTTATTTTCGTCTGTAGATAAATCTGGAAAATCACGAACAGAGCATAATTGGGTCCGAAGACATGATCCGTGATAAGAAACACAGTATAACACCAAATCAAGATCTAACGCATTGCAGTGAACACTTTTTAAGAAATAACGCTTATCCCAATGTCCCAAAGCATAGTCCGTGCTAAGAAACACAGTATTACACCATATCAAGATCTAACGCATTGCACTGAACACTTTTTTATGAAATAAAGCTTATCACAAATAACGTGTCAATTCTCAGAACCTGATGAACAGGATGTATAAGCCTAAAATAAACCTTTTGGTTTGAAGAGTACCAGGTGAGAACTTTAGATTAACGGGGTCAATTGTTTGTAAATGACTAATAATGGACAGTTTCAACAATAGATACCATATTCAGCCAGTAAAGGCTAAATTAACATGTATGCATTGACTAGCAACAGATCAGACGATGATCAGATTTAAAATCATGCCTCATAAAGCTGATACAGTCAAAGATATAACAAGTTGGTAAGGAGAAAAATAGAATTATGGCTACCTGATTTCGTATAAATCGGATAAGGTCCCTCACTTTTGGACCGTATCGACGTATCTTTCGCAAATCTGAAATCATCAGCAAGAAATAAATTAGTCCATTGGTAAAAAAACAAAAACAAAAGGAATTATGGAATGGTAACTATGCATGGGAGCTCAACATTGCCCATGCAAAAGCTTCGTGGAAGTCGAATGTAGATAACGTTTTCTGGAACTTTTTGTAAAAAATTTCGGCGATTGAATGCGCTCCACTCAAAATGAATTCAGGTGTCTTCTATACGAAAAAAAGCTTATGGTAAAGACATTGAGTTTCATTAACGTGCTTTTTCTCACAAATTAAAAATTATGTGTTTGGAATAGAAGAGAATAATTCTTTAGAAATGAAGCCCAGTAAACTTTAGTTTTGGTTATAGTGCCAATTGTACACAGCAAACGAACACTTGAACAAGGTTTTCGCACGGTTCTATAGTTTCAAGTTTCGACCACGTTTGAAAGGCTGAATTGTGACAACAATGAAATCTTTCTAGTGGTACAGAGTTCTCTCGGACATCTTTGGACACAACGTTTCTTTGCCATAGCTTCATCAAAGGGTGTGAGGTGATAATTTTCTGACCGGGGTGTAACGTCATTTTTGGCCAATTTACAGGTTTTTCTGGCTCTGCAGCCGGGATGGTCGACTTATTTTTAGTTTTTTGGTCAAAACTGTCATTTCCGATGAGGGCTTTCAGAAAATCAATGTTGGTTGTAATTTGGCCGAATAAAGGGTCAAAAAATGAGGTAGAGGTCCAAATTCGGCCCGTTTTGGGGCTTTTAATTGCTTTTTGCCTTAGTTTCAGAGAATGAAGATTTCATCCAATACCAAATAATTCTACGTCATTTGGAAGTGGAATACATGTACTTTGACATGTTACCATAGAAAAAGTCGTGGATATTACTGGTTCTTTCCTATATCATTTTTGATCTGCTGAAGACATTTTAACATTCTACGCCAGTTTGGATATGTTTATATTGGCTTCCATGGGAGAACAAATTTGGAGTTTGTCGATGGATTATGCGCAAGTATAAGTGGTCCAAATTTCAAGTCTCCAGCATAAGTTAGACAAATATGAATATAAAAATACGAATACAAATTGAAAATCGCAAGAAATTTTAACAAAAAAGCTTTTCTTACCGTGATTGAAAGTCACTGGGGTCATACAAGTTTTAATGCCGAGTATTGGAAAAATAAGGATCGAAGGGTCATATCAGACAAATCACAGAGATACGAGGCAGGCAAGAGAAAGATAAATTTTGTACAACACTTCCCAATAGAAGAAATGTCAATAAAATAAACAGTACATACGGTCCATAAGTTTAGGGCTAACATTTCTCGTCCAATCTTGCGTAATCACATCTTTTGAACCTTCTTCTATGGACTTCAAAATATCAGATGGTTCATGTTCTCCTTCAATACGATCACTCACTACCTGTGAACAGATATCAGCAATGTAAATAATAAGGAATACATACCCAGTGTGCAGCAGAAGTCAAATAGACGTCTCCAAGATGCCTTTTTTGGTCTTTTAGTCCTTTGGTCTATTGGAGACGTCGCTTGAACGTCTATTTTCGTCCATTGGGATTGGTCTAAGAGGAGACATTTGAGACGTCGAAGAGACATCTTTGTTTTTCGGATTTGCGAGATGAGACAATTGCTTTCTTGACGTGTTCTTGTTGAAATTGTGAAGATTATTAGCATAAAACTATAAAAGCGCAAAAACATCACCATTTCTACACTTCGTACTATTACTCTCATCTTCGTGAACTTCGAAGCCGATGCTGCAAAGATTGAAGAATAGATTAGCGCTTCATGCTGTGCGCGTTTCATACTCATAATCTACTTTGAATCTGATTGAATAGCTGCGGATGGTTGCGGCGGTGCTTTTCTATGCGATCAATCTCAGGCTTTTCTTAAAGACTGTTGGGCTTGATCACATCCGCTGACCAAAAAGGACAGAGCCACAATATAGCAGGCTAAACAACAAACAAACTGAAAGAACTTCTGATTAAATTGTTAATACACGGATATTTTCTTACTGACCAATACATATCTTACGTCTCATGCATTCATAGATTATTCTACTGCCCCAGCTATGATTCCTGATCGCAAGAGCAAGCTTCAATCACAAGACGCGGAAAAGTTGTAACCAGGGAGTGGTGGCACCAGTCTTTTGAATCTTGCGCACGATATCACAACAAACCACTGATCAGCCAATCAGCGTGCGCCCTTCACAAAGGATTCTTGCGGCTGTTTTGGTGTGCCAGTTATGTGCAAGCGGAGTTCGGTGATCAAGCCCAGCAGTCTTTAAACAATAGACATCGTAGAAATCAAAGTGCGCCTGAACCAATGAGAGGAGAACACTACTTGCTACGAAAGACGAGAATGTGAGAGTGGGCAGTTGCGTGAACATTGAAAGGCAGAAGATGATGCAGAGATCGGCAAGTTAAAACTGGAAGATTGATACTGGGAAATTTAGCATTGTCGAGGAGCGGCTGAGGTGAGAGTTATGAATTACGATTTATTATATTTTTCTTTTATTTGTTGCAAACTGCGTTTTTCTAAGAAAATATTTGAGCCTGTGGAGGGGCTGTGGAGTAATTTGCTTGTTCTTGGTAGTTGTTTCCCTGGGTTTTCTCTTGCAATGACCCTACTATAAATTCGCTGTACTGTACTGGGCAGACTCACTTAATTTACTTGTCATCAATTCGTTGCTGCGAATTCAATATTTAGTTTGTGTTGTTTTCCTTTTTGCTTCAGATTTACATGGTGCGAGATGTGCGAAGATGGCTGAGAATCGTTGACTAGCAAAGGATGATTGAATTCAGGAATTGTTAGACATCCAATGAGGTGGATAACATTGTTCGAGTGCATGTAGCAGACTTCTATCTCGACGTGTCTGTGAAAACTGAGAACTGTAGCAGTTACAGCAAGTGATGTCTCCAACTTCTTTCATCCGATGAATTTACAGAACAATTTGGAACTTCGGTATGATCGCAGTACAGTACACAGAATATGATATTTTTATGCATATTTTTGCATAATGTTACCAACTTCACACACACGCTGTAAATATGTATCAGTGTAGGATATTTTTCTTCAATAGATGTAATTAAGATATGCAGGGTTTCTTTGATGACGGGTTATTATGGCGCAACGTGGTTGTTATAGCAACATAGAAAAGAAGAAAAGAAAGATAAATAGGTTTTCAAAATAACAGATTGTTTCCGCAAGGTACTAGGAGAATGAAAATGCCAGGATTGACTGAAATTTGGAGTCAATTAAATATAGCTTTACGTCTCAAAAAGGTCGATACGACGTTCCCAGACGACGTCTCTCAGACGTATTTTTTTGGTCTCCGAATAGGGGACGAAAGTGGTTACATTTCGGACGTCTCTGAAACGTCTTATGTACGTCTCCCAGAGACGTCTTTTGGTCTCTTAGAGACGTCTATGAGACGTCCGAGAGACGTTCTCTTGCACACTGGGTAGTGAGGTGAAATTGCAGAGATCAGCATTTCAATCTACACTCTGGTCACAGGCCTGAGGAAGAAAACCCTATCGCAGAGGTCAATTAAGGCCCTCCTGTTTATTAATATGGTGGCTTTTTAGTGCCGACAAACATGTTTTGAAAGTGTAATTTAATTTGCCTTCTCGTGTTTAAATGTTTCTTTTGTACTATACCTAATTCTTGTGAAGTAAGTTCTGAAACGGAGTGTCATATATTTAGCCGATTTTGTTTATAGTTCCAAACACAGCAAATGGACGCTCGTATGCTTTCACTGAACTTTGAGCAATCCACCCACCTCCATCCTTGCTTATTAAGGTCTATTAGAGAGACAAAACTACTACAAAATCAGCTGCTGGGAAACTTTTTTCATTTTGTAAAAAATAAATAAAATGAAAGTTCATTTGATGATTTAATGCAGAATGATGCTCGTGGGAGTAGCATTATTGGGGAAATTTCGAGACCTGTGACGGGATGGCGAATTCCTGTTCTTGCAAACAAAAGTTAAATTCAAGCATTCGCTGTTTTTCAGCTGGTTACGTCAATCGCAAAACTTGTTCAAAGTGTATCTGTATTTCTTATCCAAAACCACTTAGCAGTATGTATTCAAGTTCGTACTCTTCACTCTGACCCAGGCTTGCATAGCCAGTAGAATAATTTACTGACCACCTTGTACCGGAGAAAATGTTAGTTGTGCAATTATATACATACACGTATGTGGAATATGCAATAAACATACACAAAAACTCTCTTTGGAATTACCTGGAAGAAATTAATCTGTTTAGCCTTACTCCAAAAGAATGGATGCTTCAGTATTGCACAGGCACTAGGACGTTGTGATGCATCTGGTCTTAGCATTTGCTCCAACAAATCTCGAGCTTCCCATTCATCTAAAAGATTAATAGAGAGCAGATACCTCAGTAAGTATAGGGGATTCATTGTGATGTAGCGGAGAATATGTTTATTCCCAACATACCATAGTTCACAAGCAAGGTCCTGTCGCAAATGTTAGAGTGACAGAGCAGGTAACAGCAGAGCAGTCTTGTTATGAAAATATGTACCATCGATAGAAGCAGAATAAAAGTCTCTGAAGCTTACTTCTTCAAACAAAATCAGGCTGCGAATCTCACTGAAATGATATGAACCAATGAACCTCCTCGATTCAAACATTTTACCGCAGGAAAGAAGCATCTCACGTTCTCACATCTTCTGTACCGCACACCCTTACTGAACTATCTTCAGGCACTTGCATAATATACGGGACAGTGAATTCAGAAAGCAATAATCAAAACTTTAGAACTAGAAAAAGTAAGAGTGAGAAAATCACAGAACAACGAGCCTGCATTTTTGCCCTTGCATACCTGAGACTGCGCCTCAAGTAGAAGAACAACAGCTTAATACAGTCAATCGTATTAGCTATATAAATTATATAGTCTGCATAACTGCGTCCAGCAGAGGATAGTAACCAAAGCTATTTGAATGAAATTTGCAGACACTACACTGCACTACGATTACCCCTAAATCACAAATAATAACCAAATTGTCATGAAGGTTTAGAAGTATGGATTCATGTGGGTGACCGCTTTCAGGTACCAGCTATCTTATTAATTGCATGACGTCACAGAAAACGCAGACTTGGCTTACTTTTCAAGTCAGTTAGTTCTTCAAAAGAACACTTTCCATCGACAATATTGGCTCGTCTGTGGTTTTCATCCCCAAATGGATGCTTTCCACCAGAAATCACGAAAAAGCAGACGCAACCGAACGAGAAGATGTCACAAGCATTGGTCTAAAAGATGAAGAACAGTCAAAGTGTCATAAAAAAAACTTTATAAAGTGTACAGGAAAAGCGGACACCTGTGCAAGACAGAAAAGATTGATCCCAGGGCCAAAATTAACCTCTATAAAGCCGACATATCAATTTCTGAGAAAGTTTTTGGTAAAAAAGTTTCAAAATTTCGAAGAAGTGCTCCGAACTGCAACCGCATTTTAATTGCGTATACCATAAAAGCAAACTACACTACATTTTTCAAACAACTGTCTGCTTTTGCTTGAACACCACCATCCACATCATCAATCGTATGCTTCATCCAAATGATGGACCAACAAATATGGGATCATGTCTGTCCTCCTGGGCCAATCAACCAGTTTCTGTCCGAAACGTAAAAACATGGAGGAACGGAAACTGGCCATAAACATTACCCCCTGCATGGTTATTCCTGATGTTTATGCCAACTTAACGTACCGGCACCTTATGTTTATACCAACATAACGTACCGGCACCTTATGTTTATGCCAACATGACGTACCGGCACCTTATG
>JAOBRC010687675.1:0-10506 GCA_027575255.1 Scolionema suvaense | reverse complement strand
AAAGGAAGAACCAACTGCCGACAAGAGTTTCTTAGATCAAGATAATGACATTGAATCTTAATGCAATCTGCAACAGAGGAGTTCCACACACATTACGCCCGGATGCAGGAGGCATGATCAATGAACTGGCCATGTGATCAGTTTCCGTTTTCGTTTCCGTTTCCGTGGATTACCATAAGCTCTAAGAGTAGCTGTGACCACCAGACTTGGTGTTGGTTATAAACCAACATTTAATGAACAATTTGCCAATATTTTAATTATATTGTATGATAACCTAATAAACTATTCCAAAATATCAGTCTTGCCTCTGTGGCATGAGCAGAGATGTACTGTAAGACGGAGTTACTTTGCACTCCGGGTTGACGTAGCTCCACACCGGAAACGGGATGTCAATCAGTGTTTTCTACTGTGCCCAAGCTTCTTGCACATGGCACTGCAGCTCCATCTACAAAGATGTATTTGAGGCTTTGATGTGGGGTTACGCAAATTTGTATAATCCTATTCTACCTGCAGTCAGGTGCGAAATATATTCTACACAACTCACAGCAAACCTTGACTGATATGGACTAATTTACTGTACCGTTAACCCGGGTTACTTTGATAGATTTCAGGACGTTTCTTGCTGTTCTGGCCCCGAATGCATTCGCGGCACTTTGCCTCCTCCTTCAAATCAGTAGCATTAGGTCCATGAAGAAAACAGGTCTTCGTTAAAAACAGGTGAGCTTAAGCCCTGCCACGGCTATGGCTGAAAACTCGGGCTACCTACGCTACCTGGCAATGCGGGTAACTTTGATGGAATACTGCGAAAAGTGGGTTTATATCATTGCTACACGCCGTATGGACAACTTTGATTGCACTGTTAGAGACCTTAGTACCCTGTGCTATCGCTCAAGGGTGCCAACCCAATCAGAGCAATGATTTCAAGCTTTTTGATCAAGTACAAGATGTGACCTGAACTTCGAACACACTTTGTGGCTGCGATGTTATCGAGTGTACCAAGCCTTCGTTCAAGACCTTTACTTCATGCTTCGTATAGGGTCTTTTCATCAGAGCCCGATTTACTGTCCAACTTGTTTTCCAAGCTCCACGCTTGTGAGCGTATGTGCATAGAATGCACTGAATCAGTTCTGGTAATCTGCCCGTGTGTATAACTATACGCATAATAAAAATTGCTGGACGACAGATTGCTCCTTGATGCAAAGACCCTATACGATGCTTAAAATCCTGAGGGTCTTGAACGAAGGCTAAGTGTTCCATAAAAACTTCTGGTTGAAAAGTGGGTGTATCTCAGCTCAACTATTTTTCTTTTCTAAACCTTTTTATGCACTTTTCTGAAGATTTAATAGAGCTTATGCTTGATAAGTCAAGCAAATCAATATGTTTTCTATAAAAGTCAAGATATTATTAAACTCATCCGCCTTATCAAAGTAACCTGAGTTGACTTCTCTTACTTGCTTTATCAGGGTTTTATCCAGCTAGTATCTGGATGTCAAAACTCAATTTAATTGAATTTTAGGGGTGGTCTGGAACTGGTCTTCACGAATATATGATTTTTTCACAACTATACATATATGAGTGAAACTGCCTTTCATAGTGCAGGCTATTGTATACGATAATAATTTCTTGTTTTGATGGTTTAGGAAGCAAAATCTTCATTTTGGATGATGCGATACTGTTCTCTCGATTAGGTAAAAACTCAATTTGGAACTAGAAATGGCCATTGAGGTTTATATATCTACATGAAAAACCCTGTGTATCCTGTATAATTTCATGTAGACTTGCAAAGCAAATATCAAAATGCCTGGTCTACAACTGCGTCTTCTGTTGCCTGCGCTGTTCATTACCATCTTCTCAGGTGTATGAAGCAAATCCACATTGCCCAAAATATTTATGTATATTTGCATGGGGCTGATCTGCAAAATATATCTTCTCTCTTTGATGACTAGTATATTCAGTTTTCTCCACTGTTGATTTGATTTCTTTACTTGCCCCCGCTATATGCTTGTGATGGATATTAGTAAAAACCTGTGAGAATGGGAAAGACCATTTGATCAAAGTATCCATGCAGTGTTATGGTGTTCTGTTTGTGCTTGCTAGGAGTTACGTAACACATGATTTTCGACTAGCTGTGGGCACCAGACGCTGGCTGTAGCCCACTAGAGGTTGATAGTTATGTAACCTTGGTTTGTGTGCCTGTGGTGGGTAGGGAAGTGTTGAGTTGTCCAGGAAATTTTGAGGATATGAGCCAGGCTGTATTTTTTTTCTTTGCTTGCCGCAGGCCTCTATAACAGGGTTGTCTTTAGACTGGTGCAGTCCCCTTCTTAACAAGAGCCACAACACACTGGTCAATCAACCAGACTGACAAACCGAGAATGGGACTAGTATTTTATGGTAGCAAGCTGAAGTGTTCTTGATAAGTGTCATACAACTCTCTCACACTGGCAGTCAGAATTCTAGCTGGCAATTTCTATGGACACTACACAGGCAGTAATTTTGTGGGCGGTATTTGGAGATCGGATGCGTTGTTCTCATTTCATCTGAGTGCACTTAAGGTGAGCCGTCAGGGGGTCCTTTGGTAATAGGAGATTAAAATCGTGTTGAAAATAAGGTTACGTCTGTCTCTGGGCCCTAGTTCTGGTGCATAGCTCTTTACACAAGAGAAGGAAGAAGAATCTGACCGAGTAGTGCTAGTCTTTGGTTCCTCCTATTTCAAGACTGTGATTATTTTAAATGAACGAGTTTTATCAGGAACGATTTCTAGTCTAGGTTGTCTTGTGACACCTGTCATATAAACATACTCTCTGTAAGTGCTGTTCTAAGCTCTAGCTGTTCAGTGTTTGTAGACTACGTTGTGTGGTAGCGGTGCAATTTGTAGTGATCTTTTTGATTATTTGTTTTGGCCTGGCATATTTCTGGTCTGATAGTTTCAGAGAACTTAGCTCTTGTCTTGCAAGTTGAATTTGTCCAGGTTCTCTCTAGAAAACGTGCTACTCTTCTGATTCCTGTGGACATCGAAATCATCTCAGAATGAGAGCCATACCGTAAATCCTGTAATAAACTTTTGGGACGTTTATATATTTTATTTTTCAAGTATTGGCAGGGGCGTTTATTAGGTGGGGCGTTTACATGGAGGGGGTATGTATCTAAAAGTATTTTTTATCGGCGCCCTGTTAATTTTTATACAATGGATTAATTATGATTGTTCATTGTACAAGTAATTTGAATTTCTGTATTAGCTAAAACCTGAATAATATATGTCAATGAAATTTTTGAGGCCCTATAGGGTGGTCTTAAGTCCAACTTTGTTAATTGCATGTCGCTTCAACATGATAGAAACTGGGGAGGGACATTTAACCCTAGTCATCCTGGGATTGGGGGTAACAAATACCCCCTCAGGAAAAAATTTTAAATAAAAGGCCTGCCTGAAATTTCTCTGAACCAAATTTGGTTGTGCTTCTTCTGACCAAATTTTGTGTCGAAAGGACCGTCATTTGTCACCTTTTGTCAACCCTGTGAGGAGTTATTTTAATGTTGATTCAATGATTAATATGAGCATGCAGACAAAGGAGCTGCTTCCATAGAAATAGGAACACAGCAAAGAGCTTTTTAGTAAACTTTCTAAAAAGGGGTCAACCAGCCCCTGAGAGCTATTAGTTCTTGTTTTACAGTGCATCTGTTTGAAAATTCTAACGTTTTTTGCTAATTTTGGTTAATTATTCATGAAAAGTGATGACGTCAGCAGAAAATCAGGGGGTATAAGGGGTGGTTCTCTACATTTTTAGGAAGTACTATACCAGGGCTACCTTCACACCAAAATATAGACTAACAGCTGCAATAGTTTTCATTTTAGGGTGGGGGGGATAGTTTTTACCCTTCCACAGGAGTTGAACGTACATAAAAAAGCCTAGGTTTAGTAGGGTTAACAGAAGGAGCGTTTAAAAGAAGGGGGCGTTTGTTGAAAAATTTTTTGTTTTCAGGGTGCATTTATTGAAGGGGTGCTTGTTTATGGATTTACGGAGTTGGCACGGTGTTGGTCTCCAACATATATCCTCCATGATACCTTAAGGGAATTAAAGTCCCTTTTTTAACTCCAAAAATGCTCAACCGCGAAAATTAATTCCTGCGAAATTCATCCACAAAAAATATAGTAAAATTCCAGAAATCTTCAAAATAATGTATTCTTTATTAATTACTTTAAAGTATGATTGACTATCTATTACAGTGACAAGTACAGCATTCTAAAATGTTATTTTGATGGGGAAAAAACCTCCCAAAAATTTATGAAAAGTGCTCCGCCGTGAAAATTAATTCCCGCGAAATGCTTTGTTTTGTATGGGCCGCGAAATTTAATTCCCGCAAAATGTCCGAAAAATTTGACCGCGAAAATTAATTACCGCGAAAATTTCTTCCCTTAAGGTAGATAACTAGTATGTATATCAGGTTTTACAACAGTTGATTCAATCTCATATTGGTTATACGAATATGGATCTCTGACTCCATATTTTGAAAAAAGGCATATATATCCATCCAAAATGTATATACTGTATATATATACCAGATAGTGTGTTCAAATGCCCAATGCTGATATTGCTGTTACGCACATATCGATTCTTCGTTTTGGCCTGTTGTTTTTTTTCCAGCGCCTACTGAAACTGCATCTACTGGAACAAGAGGGAATTCTGTGACAGGTTTGTCTTTGTTTGTATAATGTACTCTGAAGACCATAATAAATATGTATATAATGGTATGATCACAAATGCTCTATATTATGTTTTGCCACCTCGTCTCTAGTAAGTATAAACTCATGGCTCTGCTGTTGAATATCTTAGTGCTATTTAATTCATTTTTCAGGCTTATTCTTGATTTGTACGCCACCTTTTCTGATTCTGGAAAAAAGCCCTTGACCTACGTTAGCTGGTTGAATAATATGTAAATATGTACTACGCAAAGCACTTATAAACGGTCGGAAAACAGTTAGAATTACTAGTCAGTTAGTTTCCTATGTGCTTGGTGTGGACTACGTTCCTGCTTGGGTAAATCACATTTAATTCTGCTGGTATTATTCTTATTAATACCTTATATAAGGGCAGAAAATATTTGTGGAAGATGTTTTTACAGAAGAAATTTTTGCGGGATTTATTTGTGCGATGTTGGTTTTTTTCGCAAAAATTTCTCCCGCAAAACCTGCTTGTAGTCGTGTCGTGAGAATTAGCCAGTCGTGAGAATTTCTTCTGCAAATTGTTTTTCATCAAACTACAAAGTATCAATCAGTCAATTTAAAGCCATATCTTACTTTTTGTCGTTCATTGATGCCAATACGTACAGTGAAGAATGCTTTCAAAACGATAAGTGCACAGAAAGGAAACATCGTCTGACCAAACCAGATAACCGTTTCACACATTTGAATAACGTTCAATGCAACTATATCCCCGAAGCGCACGTTTCTATGTGAGCACAGAACTGAAGACTACTTTGACACAAAGAAATTATGCATGACACAGCCCGAGGACATGTGCACTCAGTATAAAACTTTATCAAGAAGGTCAAAGATATACTAGACAGAATGAAAGTTTTTTTCTATGACGAGATAAGCATGCTGTCGGAGAAAAGCTTTGTGGGTTGACCAGCACACGTTCTTCATGCACCCAATTGAAGGAAACATATACCAAAACAAAGCAGCTTGTATATATACCGAGAGATCGATTTCATGCCACAACTGAAAAAGGAGCGGTGCTAACGCAATGTCATGCATACTTGTAATGCATACTTGTTAGGCAGGTTGTGGCGTCCCATAATACTGGGCCCAATTTGGAGGTGGGAGTCTCCAGAGGCCAGGCATTATGCCCCCTCCATAACTTCGGAATGGTTTAATCTGTGATAATGAAACTTGGCGGGCATAATGAATGTATGTCATGATGCAACTCATCTGGGATAACGTTTTCATGGATGAAGTTACTCAATTTTTGCTGATGTTGTCAAAATGGTAAAAAATAACGGCATTCTGATGGGACGGAAATACGTTTGTATTCTTAATTACGGAGTTTTCGAACATTTACTCACTCTAAATGTGATTCAGGTGTTATCAGGATCTCTGTTTAGTTTGATTTTGTACTATTGTCACTGCTATCAGACAGTCCTTACAGTGCTTTTACAAGTCTTAATAACAAAACATGTTTGCTTCACCAAAGTGGTGTTTTGCTTGAATGGCTTATATTTGGAATTTGTATTTCATTTCTAGTATTCTGATATTCTGATATTGAATGCTTCTTTGGTGTAGCTAGGTACTATATATCTTTTAACTTCTTGCTGTGCTTGATGGATCATTTCTGTTGTATCAACATTTTGTTTGCAGATTTTGGTAAAGAGATGGAAATTCCTACGAAAGGTTTGTGACTGTTATAAAAGTTGTTGACATGGTACTGAGCACATGCAATCCTGGTATGCAAATTTTGCAACTTAAAACAGATTTACAAGATGTGGTGATGTTGAGCATGATTGTTTTCAATGTGACTTCACTTCTATGTTGTTATTACAGGTACTTGCCCCACAAAATGCTGGTTCATAGTTTTTCAACTGCTGTTTGTTTTGCACTATACATGTACTATAATTTTCTTTGCTCTGGTTAACATCGTAACTTTTTCCCTCTATTTTTGGTTCTCTCTTCTGTGTAAAAAAAAAATTGAGTTGTGAAAAAAGAGTCATTTTTCCGTCATAATTTTCTAGCTAGGGATATTCTCCTAGGGTCTGAGCTATAGAAAATAATTTACGAGGACTACGCATTTATAAAAGTATCATACCACTGGCTAGGGATCATCTGAAAAATACCTTGATGATAAAACTGTGTAGAGAAATGAGCTGTGTGTCTTTGAAGAACAACCACATTTTCTGGGGCTGTAATCTGTATTTGTATTTTGTGGGTCATTGAAAAGTTACAGTTACAGGTCAAAGCCGAAGGCAATGAAGAAGTTAAAGCATTAAATACGCTTCATTTGGTTACTTTATCAATATTCCCTAACACATCTGGCCTGTAAGCATTGATCATGAATCAGTATTGACACAAAGGCCTTCTCGAATTGTTGATTTGCTATCTGCTTACCTTAAGTGTATTTTATTTTTGTGGTACCTAAAATTTCTCATGATTTTTTTGGCAAAATTTAGTACCATTTAAATTTTTCAAAAATCCAAAATTGCGGAATTTAATACACTCAATAAGTTCTAAACTTTCGAAAATCGGGAAAATAAGAAGGGGTAATGTTATGGAGTAAATGATGTTTCTTTTTATTGTTTAGGCCTAAGCCTTCATAAAACCTAATCTGTAATGATGCAATCATTAGTCGTTCCAGCTTCATCCTTGATTTTTGTTAAATTCGCGAAACGTAGTCCACACAAAAATCTGATATGATGAAAATCGCAAAATTTAATGCACGCGCAAAATGTTTTTATGAAAAAATTTTGTGTATCGCAAAATTGAATTCACTATATATGAAATCAAATACACTTATTAAGGTATTGCTGCACTTTGCGCTAGGTTTTGGTGTAACTGTACTTCATTAATTTTTTAGCTCTTAACTCTTCTTTTTTTTTTGCAGTTTATCCTAATGAAACATGTTTGATATACTAGCTAAAGTAAGTTTGCACGATAGGTTTCTTTTAAGAATGAATTTTGCTTGTTGTTTCTAGTGAAAGCCCTAAAAGTTGCCTTAAGTTTCTCTGTGATGTGATTCCTTATGTTTTTCAGGCATAACTTTGTCTTTCCTATACCGTGGCTAGATTAATGAATATATGTAGTCATATTTTGCCACTCAAACCCTTTGAGTGGACGTACTCTATGGTAACCATCAATGAATAGCGTGTCCTAGATATTGTGTGATGTATTCTAATCTATCCACGCAAATTAACAGTGTTTGACATCCTTGAATTCAGTCAATGATGTGAAGGCCATCTCAAACTGTAGATTTACTTTTGCAGAGCATCATACCTTACCTAATGGCAAGGTATAGAGTTCCACTATCTTCAAATGGCTGAAAGATCTATTCAATACCATTTAGCATAGTACAGTGATCCTTCATAGGATGGTAATCCAACACTTCTATGATCTGTGATTCCTCGGGAACATCTATGAAGGGTCACTAGTTGCATTTTATTTCCTACATGTGGCCTCAAGACGTGCATCTCAGTTTTGTTCACTGGAACAAATTTATCCACTAGGAGTTTTTAATCAACCTGGCAATCATGAAAGTGTTTCTTTGATTTTTAGTATGTATACACATCCCGATCCCCTTCTTCACTACAAGTCTCAAGTGGTCTGCATCATGATGATTGCAGCGGCAATTGTTGTCGTCATCATACAAAGAATCAGACTGAGTCAACGCAGACATGTTCTGGTTCAGAGATATCCAAGACATCCTTATGGCTTAGATATCTTACTGTACGTTTTCGGTAACCAGACTTATATGGCCGTGTTTGAAAGGTTGGCACCCTGTCCTGTTCATGATAAATTTGTTTCCATTGTCATCAGGTTGGCGTTGGGCCTAACTGTATATCTGAAACCCAGGCACAGTGCGTTATTTTTCTTCACATTCGCTCTTTCCACTCTTGCAACTGATTAATACAGATTTTGTGCCCTTCATATTTGGACTCTGGCTTTGGCAGAAGAGTCCTATAAAATGAGGTCCGTCCAGCCTTAAGTCCTTCCGCCCGTCGTTCTGTCCGCCACCAACACATTTTCCGAGATGACCGCCCTATGGATTTTCTGAAATTGGTGCGATGATGATAATCCGAAATTAAGGAGAAGTGGTGGACCGGAAGTTTTTCTCTTTGGCTTGCAAGTGGAAATTTATGCCACAAAATGGTCATTTTGTTTTTTTTCAAAATATTTCAAGATCCGTTCATTTCTTATTGTAATTTTTCAGTCTGAAACTTCCGGGCCATAGCAGTTTATGTTCTGAACCAACGTATATCTGGGAAAACTCTTGTTGGACTTGTGGATGGCAATTTAGGTCCAAAAATGGGGATTTTTAATCTTTTTTTGCAAATGTGTAAAATATGGTTTATCAGATTTTTATAGTTTTATCTGTCTGATTATTTGTGGCAACACTGCGTATGTCATGAACCATATGCGTTGTCTGGGGTAAAACTCTTGCTGGTGGCAATTTATGTCCGAAATTGGCTATTTTTGTTTTTTTTTCCAGATATGTCATAAATGGTTTAACAGTTTTTGCCATCTGTGGTGTGATTTTTGGGGGCAGCTGTGTATGTTGTGAACCATGTGCCATCTCAAGGAAATTCCTGGTATGCTTTCAGGTGATCTTTTGTGTCCAAACTTGATTATTTTCAGGTTTTTTTGAAATATGTTTTTAAAGCGGATCACTTGTTTTTTTGTCGTTTTTGGTATGAATCTTTAGGGGCAGCTGTGTATGTGTGTGTTATGAACGATGTGCCATGTCTAGGGAAAATCTCGTTAGGCTTTTCGATTGGAATTTATGTCTGGAAATGGTTATTTTTAGGAAATATTCCAAATACGTTCAACGTGGTTCATCGCTTTTTTGTCATCTTTTGTGTGAATCTTAGTGGGAAATCTGCGTATGTTGTGGACTATGTGCCACGTGTGGTGGAAATCTGAGTAGGCTTGGAGGTCGTAATTTTTGTCCGAAAATGGCTATTTTCGTATTTTTTCCAAATATTGCCAAAAATGGTTTATCAAAGTTTTGTCATTTTTGGGGTAGGTCTTTAAGACCTACCCCAAAAATGAAAAAACTTTGATAAACCATAGGGACAACATAGCTTATGTTATGACCCATGCCTTGTATGTTGATCAGCATGTGGTTGCAATTTATGTCGATCTTGGCTATTTTGAAAATATTTCAAGCACACCTCACCTGTTTTTGGTCATTTAGGTGTGAATCTCAATGTCTTATGTTTTTGTTTATCTAACACGGGTTCTCAATTACCCCTGTCTGCACCGGGGTCATTTGCCGATGGTGGTCCGGGGGAGGAGGGAAGGGGGCATTGTAGCCCCTCCTTCATAACTTCAGAACCATTTCATCTGTGGTAATGAAACTTGGTAGGTATAAAGTGGTGATAATACAAATAATTTGAGATATTTTTGTCATTGATGGCATCTCTGAATTTTTGCTGACATTACGCGCTTGAAAAGTCCTGAAAAATGTCGCTTTTCAAAATTAAGGAGTTGTCTAGCATTTATTTACTGCATCAATGTAATGATACGCTGTTCCAGAGATCCATTTTTAGCTTTATTTTCTACCATTTTTGCTGAAAAAAGCTCCTTTGGCATGCAAATTTTAGTCTACTGCACTATGATGATGATGTCATCATGCTTTACAGGTAGCACCACTAAAGGACGTTTTCTTCAGAAATGCACTCCTAGCCTGCTCACAACCTCTGCTCGAACCAAGTTCTCTCAGAGCCGGCTTACTTTGGCGCGAATCTCCGTTTTTCAAATTAGCAAACTTGTTAATTATTTGCCAGTTTGCGTCAGGTGTTCCT
>JAOBRC010687564.1:0-10506 GCA_027575255.1 Scolionema suvaense | reverse complement strand
TCACGAAAGATGTAGGGGCCTCATAAACCTATGCAGAATAGTATTAAAGAAGTACCCAGGTTACCTTCCCTAATAAGCACACGTTTTGATCCAAGTATTTCAGTTTTTTCCAGTTTCGTTCATATCTCTCCCATTGAAATCTTAGTCTTTCAATGCTGATTTTGTAGGGTAAAAAGACATCTACTGTTAGTCATCATTTTTAGTATGCACACATTAGCAAACTAATGCAGTGCTAGGTATATTAGTATGTCAATGATGAATGGAGCACATCAGTTCATTGCTGATGAAAGGTATTTTGCTTGGTTACCTAATGGACATTTCTTTATATTCCATTGTATGAGGCAGTATTCTGTAGGAAGAAATGTTCTGAATATTGGACTTAGTCTTTCTCACGGAAAAGTGCCCTTTTTGGTAACACAAAGGTTATTTTAACCTGGTTTGGCAGAAACCATTACTCAATCTACCCTTTCCTTCCCCTGTTGGATGCTGCCTTTAAGTTCTAGAATACGCCCTAGTATTGCTGTTCACGAGATGTTTGATATGTTTTATTGACTTAGGATGTCAATAGCAGATAGAGTAGTAGTGCTCTCTTGCATTTCTTCTAAATGAAGAGCCTACTCTATTTCTGTGAATTCTTTGAAGCACCCATGTAAAAGATTTTCATAGTACGGCATCTCACATTATTGTTCCACGTGTGTACTTTTTGTCCAGTGGTTTTAGTGGAAGTGTGCTATAAAGTGCGTAGCGTATCATTCTTCTGTTCGTCAGTTGTTCAGGCTCCTCCGTTGCCAATGTTTTTTAAACAATATTTGATCTGTTTCTTCCTTACTATTTTTTTGCAATTAGTTATCTGAAAGTTAGTAGCAATTAACCAGTCATTGTATGGGTCATGTGCCATGTCTAGGAAAACTTGCATTCCCTGATTTAGTTTGGGTTTATACCAGAGTTTTCTGGAATTATATCAAATTCTCGTTTGCCATGCATGTTGCCATATATAAACAAAATGGTCAACTTTTAGTGCTTCTCGTGTGAGGATCAGTGGCCATTGTTGATTCAGCATTAATGTTTTTCTGGGCTATTTCGTTATTCTGTACATTGTCACGCAGTTACTATTGACTAAATTTATCTGCGTCCACTATTTCTGTGACATTGAAGGCCACATATCAATCTTGGATTGTTTTTAGAGTAAGAAGATGTCAACTATTTGTGCCAAGTACGGTCAGCCACATATATTTTTAGCATGGAATATGATTGCTTGACTCAGAGAGGGTATAGGACCATATCAAGGCACTTGCTATCCATTGCATCAACAAAAGCAATCCCTGGAGAGTGGCTTCAAAGGTGCTACCCGGTCAGGAGTTGTACTGCTTCTCATTGAATTGTATGCCTCTGCTTGCATCTTTCATCACAGTCTTTGTTTTGTGATTTCTTCGCCAGAAGAAATCATCACTGAGTGGAATCCCTCCCCCAAAATTTGGCATATCCCTCCCTCTCCAAGCCCCATTCTCAGATTGCCTTGTCCCGGCCGTCCTGATTGTTGGACCAGTGTTACAGTTTTTTTGTTTTTGTATTGTACCCCTGGTGGTGTTCCATCACATTTCAACACCAAACAAGACACGTATTTAAGAGGAAAACATTTTTTTGTTTTCTTTGCTCAGGAAATTTCCTAAAAAATCTATGGCAACTTTTTCGAAAGTGAAATTGTCATCAACGAATCGACGAATTGGATGAACTGACGGAAGGGGAAGTTTTGTCAAGAGCCAGCACATCTTTCAACGACAAAATAGCCGTCTTAACTGAAAAGTACCATGTACCATAGTTGAGGGGCCTCTCTTTTGGTGGAAAAGTATTTGTGTTCATTATGAAGGCATAAGTACCATGAAAAGTGTTTAAGTAGGGTAGTATCTTGAATGCACCTATTTTCTAGAATTTCAATTACCGCCAACGTCAAATGTTGGTAGCTTTTTAGAAGTTCTGTTTTGTGGGTATTTTAGACTATTTGATATCATATTATGTTCGACTCGTTCTTGATGCAGTGTTGATACTCTTATCATTTTCTTTTCTGCTATTTGATGTCACAGATCATTATAGACCCAATGTCACCATCGTTGTTGGATCTGTAGCTCCTACAGAGGGTTCAAGATTGAAGTTAAAGTGTTTAAAAAATACCTTATTACCTGTATCATACCAGTGGAAACGAGATAGACATGTTGTCTTGAATCATACTACAGAAGAATTGGAATTCCTCTCTGTTCAAAGAAGTGAAGCTGGTGTCTACTCATGTGTCACACGTTTGAATGAATCGTCTATGCAAGAATCAGATCTACTAACTATTACCGTACGATGTAAGTCTGCTTTTGTGAAGTTTACTCCAACATCTTTTCTGTCTGGTCTTCTTTCCATGGGTGGTTCAGAATAGTTGTCTTTGGAAAAATACTTTTATATATTAAAAGAGACTGTAGATTGATATTGATGACAGTGACAAACCATTTGGTCCTCTGTGAAGAAGCCAAGTCAGTGTGAAGATGCAGCGGTAGCTTTTGTGGCAGTTAGAGTTTCGGTTTATCAGACTGCCATGTGGTGATGTGATTTGAATAGTGCTTTGAAATGCTTTCCACTTGTTTTCAGTGTCTTTACAAACAAAGCCTATCTCAATTTTTTGTTTTGTTTAGTTCAGTCTAAGCCAATTGTGACGACGAGATCGTTGTTTCCAGTGCAAGGCTCTAATTTGCGGCTAGAATGCAAAGCCAATTCACATTGGCGAGTATCGTACCAGTGGAGAAGAGGATCTGTTGTTCTTCCCGAGGAAAGATGGCGATCTTTACATATTTGGCGTATTCATAAAAATGACACTGGATCATATTCATGTGGGACATATTTTGAGACACTTGATTCGCTGCAAGTTTCAGATGCGGTGTACATCAATGTCACACGTAGGTATTATGCGTATTTGTGGTTGATACATTGCTAGCACCAATTCTTATACGACGGTCAAAAATGAAATTAACGTAGTTGAAAGTCCTTTCAAATTCAGGAACGTTGGTATTCATTTCATGTGAAAAGCTGCTCTTGTTTGCCAGATACAGGCCTGTAAAGTTGCAAAGTTTCTGCCATCTTTTCTTTATGACCAATGAAATGATTGGACCAATGATTGGATTGTACCTGATCTAAAGACAGGTGGACATGTTTGATAGCACTATTCTTGACAGACCGTGGATATGCTCAATTCACCTACTTCAGAATTCTTTCAACTGTTTGGTTACTATGGCCAGCAGTATCCCTGGTGATGGTCATAAATGATGTCATAGCTTAATGTGAATCAAGTAGTGAAGGGTGCATAAATTATCCAAACTTGTAGCAAGATTTTGGGAGAACTGCTGAACCTTTCCAAATTAAGTATAAACCAAGCATCGTCACTTTTCATGTTCTATTGATGGGCTGAATTTCATATTTGAGTGTTGTATTGCTTTAAAAATAGCATGGCGGTTGTTTAGGGGAGTTGGTCAATGGTATATTTGAAATGTGTGGTTTTGGAACGTTTCAATGAATCGTCTGTGCAGGAATCAGATCTACCAACCATTACTGTGTAACGTAAGTCTGCTTTTGTGAAGTTTACTCCAAAATCTTTTTAGATCTTGTCTCCTCTGCATGGTTTGTTGAGAATGGTTGTTTTTAGAAAATAATTTTATTACCAAAAGAATAGGTTGTAGATTGATATTGGTAACAGGATACACCATTTGGTCCTCTGTGAAGAAGCCACGTCAGTGTGAAGATGCAGCGGTCGTTTTCGTGGCAGTTAGAGTTTCGGTTTATCAGACTGCCATGTGGTTGTGTGATTTGAAAGGTACCTTGAAATGCATTCCACTTGTTTTCAGTCTCCTCCTTGTTTACAATTCAAAGCTTATCTCAATGTTTTGTATCGTTTAGTTCATTCTAAGCCAATTGTGACGACGAGATCGTTGTTTCCAGTACAAGGCTCTACTTTGTTGCTAGAATGCAAGGCAAATGCATATGGGCGAGTATCGTACCAGTGGAGAAGAGGATCTGTTGTTATTCCCGGGAAAAGGCGATGGATTTATATTCGGTATATTCATATAAATGACACTGGATCATATTCATGTGGGACATATTTTGAGACACTTGATTCGCTGCAAGTTTCCGATGCTGTGTACATCAATGTCACATGTAGGTGTTTTATGTATATTTGTTTGATGCATTGCTAGCCTTAATTCTTTTATCTTTCATCTTTTTCTGACACCGTTTTGATTTGCGTGCTAGGGGCAAATCTTTGAAATGGGCTCAGAATTTGCTTGTAACCAAGAAGGGCATATCCAGTTTTCATATGTGGCCAAGCTTTTAGAACACTAAGAGTTACTGAATGTTTGTATATTGACACAGAGTGGTGCTCACATGCAATATTTATTGCTCCACTTGTGGAATTTCTGGGAACAAGGAAGGCAATTGTTTAATTTGAACTAAATCTCCAAAATGTGGAAGTAGCAGCCGAGTTGTATTGTTTGTCAGCTAGCTTTCCATCTCAAAGTCGATAGCAAGGCAGCCAACTTTATCACCAGCAGCTAAAACAGAATACTCTCCCTGCGACATATTGCTGCTTACATGTATATATTTAGTGTGTAAAAGCATGCAAAGGCAAGATAAGACACAAGAGTTTCCCCACTCTCAAGGTACTCCTCTTGTGGGTATCTCCTCAGATGCGTGGAAGTATATAAGGCAATTAAAGAAAGGAAACATGCACCTGGATACGCCTAAAAGCAAATAAATGCAATATAAGGCACGAGAGTTTCCCTGAGTTTGAGGGTGTGGATAAATATGTATTGGTAAAAAAGAAACAGGAAAATGACAAATGGAGAAGGATTTCAGCTACAGTCCTGTTTTCGTGTCTGTCTGTTGTTTGTTTTTTAAGTTTGTTTGGCTAATAGTTTCTGGGCCCAACTGTGCCATGAGACCTGTAAACTATTAATACAGCTTATAATTTGCTACGTATTGGAAACTGCTGATTATCTCAATAAATTCTCACAATTTATAAAGGCAGCTTTTGATAGCAAAAGCTTGGACATGAATAGTCCACGCAAGTATGGCCTGGTAGATTTCAGCTGGACTTATATCAAAGGTAAAAAATGTGAATCATTCAACAACAGTTCAGAGAATAAGCTTCCATCCAAAGAGGACCTTAGATCGTTGCATTGCATATTTGGACCACTCTGTGATTGAACCCGATAATTTCTTTCTATTTCAGAATAATATTTTTCCCGAAATGAATCTTGGCTCAAACTTATTCTGCTTTCTTGATGTCCTTCTTTCAAAGAAATAGGCGCTCCTAGGTGCCTCCCATTCAATTCATGCCACGTTTGTGAATGCATTTTGTAATATACCATTTACTCTTGTTGAGCATGTGTGTACTATAGTGAAAAGACAGGATCTCAGGCAATCTAGGCTTGATGAATTCAGAGATGATTTTATTAAAGCAAAAGGAGGTGACCTCACTTACTGATGATGCATTTGAAAGGGCTTCATTCATACATTTCGACTCAAAATCTTGACAATACCAACTTCCTTCGTATAGGCAATATTAGTGTAAAAACCTGACAATGCAACAAGGGCCACATAAGAATTGAGGTAAAACTGATATAGTCCAAAGAACAACCACTGAAGATGAAATGACCAAACAGTACTATAGAAACAATCCGACGGATCAGTACATGCAAAACCTGTCACTGCAAATGTTACAACTGCAACGTGGAAAGTGAATCATACATTCTATAGCACAAAGAAGATATACCTGATAATTGGACATTTGTCTCTCTAGCATATATTATTTATTACGTCAGGATAAACCAAGAACATGTAGAAGACCCTGAATATCAAAAACTATCTGCGGAAAAGCCCATCAGGGATGTGGGAAGAAAATCTTCCCAAGTAATGCCAATTCTGTAACGTTACAAAAAGAGTGCTGTGTAACGTAAAACTGATGTAGCACCGTTTATCAGAGGAATTAAGCCAAAGTTGAACTAACTACAACCACTCTCTTTAGCTACTAGCGTTTTTGGTATATAAGCAAGTTTAATAGCAAGACCTCGTACTGTCATGGTAAGATGTACAATTGAGCGACCTGATATCATTTTGAATAGTATGCTTTACTATATCATTAGACTTTTTGGTTGTACGTCATTGTATAACATGTCATGGACTCCAATGACAGAGGGAAAAAGTTCTTAGAAACAAAAGCAAATAAGTTCTCTTGCTAAGAGCTTTTTCCCATTCTCATTTTGCTATATATAGGCAACCACTTCGAGATTTTCTCTATTAACTATTGCTATTTTCAGTATTTCCTTGAACTTAAGATGTAAATGTCAAGCACTGAAGATATACAGATTGAAGATATTCTTGATTACTTCAGTCGGATACTGTAACGGGAGAAGAATATACAGTATCAGGAATATGTACTACTCAGCAAACAGCATTTGGAGCTCCATATCTTGACAACTGCATGCGTTTCACAGATTTTTTTAACAATAACATGGCAGTTGTTGAGGGCAGTTGGTCAATCATATATTTGAAATGTTTGGTTTTTGAAGTCACAGAATGATTTTATTGTGTTTTCTATCCTAAGTATTCTACATTTTGATGCACGGATAACACAGGCGTGGACACAATTCTTTTTATTTCATCGCTATCTTTTTGCTCTTACTACTAAATCCGTAAGTGCATGGTATTTTTACTACTATGCTTATGTCAATTGTGCAGTGGGTACGTAGGTTAGAAAACTGGGAGCAATATTATTAGATTTTGCAAGTAGTCTGCCTGGTATTTCTGCTACACTTAGTTGTATGTGTACTCTATTTTCTGGAACTGTACACATGTTTACTCAAGTTACTCTTTAACATTTATGTTGTATTGAATTCCTTTTCAGATGCTGATAAGCCTTATTTGCGGGTAAGCTTTGTGCCACTCTATGATAGCGTAATCGTGGAGGACTACATGTTCAGATTACATTGCTGGAAGAATACTGATGAAGAAGTGTCGTACCAATGGATGAAGGATGGTGCAGTCATACCTAATCAGAATAGCGAGTTTTTTACTATTTTATCTGTTCAGAGAAGTGATGCTGGATTATATTCGTGTTCTAATTCTGTGGACGGATCTTCATTTCAAGTTTCAAGATCTGTGAATATGCGTTTCTTGTGTAGGTATCTTATCCCCTTCACACCTGCACCTATAAACAGTTTTTTGAAGATGTTGATTTCGATATTTTCTCACTACTATAATGCCTTAGATTCGTGTTCTGAACAAAAATGCCAGCATTTTTTTTCATCTGTCAACATATGTTGACAACTGTCTTTTCCCAAGCAAATTTGTAAATTTTGGGAAAATTCCTCATTCCATGCTACCCAGCAAAAGCATGTGGAATGGTAAAATACTAAACTTTGAATAAATGTGAGTATATATGAGGTTTAACATTAGATTTATAAACCATAAAATTATCAGGTTTGATCAAGGTCCATGTGGTATGCTTCCTGTCCTTTTATTGACAGACTTATTCCCTGTCAAGATTGGGAGAGCGGCACCATTTGCCTCTCATTGTAGTATTGTACTTTTTTACATGTTGCTAGAACCCCATGTTTGGTCCTTCATTCCACCTTGCATTTTGTGGTCATGAACCATTTTTGTATAAGTATACCAGCGAAATTGTGCCGTTTTGAACCTTGTTGGTATCGATTTTGCTCATAGTATGGTACATGTATTTTTGCTGCTTTTGATGCATTTGCAGACAAACCTCGTGTTGCAGTCATTGATGGATCTCTATCTCCTTTGGAAGGAGCAGCTTTACGTTTACACTGTGTGGTGGATGTAACCATATCCAGCTTTCTCACGTGGAAAAAGGGAAATACTTCTATAGTTAATCAAACTGGTATAATTTTGGATATTTCCAATGTTCATAGAAGTGACAGTGGATTTTACTCCTGTGAACAACATATTTACGAGAATCCGTTCGTCATAGAATCAGATCCTGTGATGGTCAACATTACATGTAAGTACTTGCACAAGAAATGATGCCATGGGATATTATCTTCTCTGTTAGTGGTGACATCTTCTGTGAATGTAAATCTAATTAGTCAAAGGCATTTTTCACAGTGCAGGAGCCAAGCTAAATGATTGTTAACATGTCAAGTCAATCAATGAATCTGTTCAATTCTACCTCGAAACAGCTATCCACGAGTGTATAAATCAACTGCTCTTGTGGAAACTGATATGTTGGTGAAACCAAGCTTAGACGCATAAAACATCGAAAGCATGTCTTCTCTGGAAATTTGGATACCTCTGCAGTTGCTACTCACAGAAAATCTTGTCCAGGCCAAATCAATTGGGATATAGTGTATCTAATATAAACATCAATGTGAAATACTTTCCTCGCAAAATTGGTGAGGCGCTTGAAATACAGAAAACAGTGTATTCCCAATCAAGGCAGTATTATGGATTTCGGCAGTAGTAAATATGTTACATCACAATTTCGGAAACCAGTATTTCGCTACATAAATGAATGAGGGTTTCTATTCGCTGAACTTTCGGTTTTATGTCTAGGTGATCTCCGTAAGAAGATGTTCTTTGATTGGTATTATCTTGTATGTTTCAAATTTGTGACACTAACCATGCTTTTAATCTTTAAATCTGGATTAGGAATTTGTGTTTTCCGAATCATTAAAATCGGAAGTAGATCTAGGTTCTATTTCCTTTTCATTTTCGGGACATAACGTTGCTGTTTCCTATATTTATCTAGTCTGCATCTAAAATTGGCCTTCCAGCAATATCATTGAAGCATGTTCATCATATTTCATCAAAATTCAAGCGATCAGATGGGCACTTGTTTCATGATACGTGCGACAATGCATTCGGTTTTTGCTGTGTCCTTGCTGTGATAATTTTGAAGGCCTATATCGGCATAAGATCAATCTTCCATTTTCACTTATGTTTACCTGCTCCATGTTCAATTGTCAGCTGATGCAATTGAATCAACCACCGATAATATGTTTCTACATACATTACTCTATTGACAGTAGAAATATATATTTTGAAGATGCCTGAAACTAGGTTTTTACTTTTGGTTATAATCTGAATTATCTATGTCAAATTTCCATAATCAAACCTATTTGGAATTAGAGTTGTATCAGAAATTGTCAGGAAAAGATTAGAGTTTGAGTGTTCTCTACTTTCGGCATTTGCTTAGTGCACAGGATCGACTGGCTAATGCTAATTGCATGTATAATATGTTTGAACTTTCAGTTGAAGTCAACATTAGGAATATGGTTTATGATAAGTGTTGTTATTTGGACGAATATATGACTGTGTCATGTTTTTGCCTTGACACTTTACTTGCTATGGTAGATCTGCTGACGTAATCGTTATGCAGACAAAGGGTCTCGACAAAATCAGTCTGGACAATTGATGGAGAACCCTGAAGACACGTCTTAGTCAATCCTTCACTCCATGATTCAAGATTGCATTGGCATGCGACTTATTCCAGTTGTTTACTTGCTAATGTTCATGTGGCATACATTGTTATTCACATACGGAACTGAACAAATTCAACAAGCGTTGCTTTAATGGTGTGAAGGGTTTTCAGAAGAACAATGCTAAAAGTTTTTAATAGATTTTACCTTGCCAAGCATTATCCGTTGTTGCGAAGATCACACGAAGCGCTCAAGCTCTAGAAGTAGGATTTAAAAGGGACCAAAGATTTTTTTAGAAATAGATCGATTGATGTGAAGCATCTGATGGTTATCAATATATTGGTGAGGTTCAAAGTCCTTGAAAGCTCTGAGACTTTACCGAAAAGTTTGCATACAGTATAGTAGCTGTGTGTAGTTAAAATAGAATATTCAAACATCCTTACCCTTTTACCTAAAAAAAAACAAGTTTCTCTTGAAAAAATCTCACTTGCGGCCAGTTTATGCTTTGCTTCTTTTGTATTGAGTTGGCTGGTGCTATTAAATGTTGTACCAAGTTTACAGTGTTCCTTGCATCTCTCTGTAGACTCTGTCCACATTTGTGGCACTTTAGAGCAACACAGTTGCGTAATTTTTTATTGACTCTTTGTAAAAGTCACCATGTAAAATTAGCATCTGAAAGAATGTTTTTTATGAAACGTTCTACTTTTCCTACAAGTTCCAGGTTTCTGATCTAGTTGGTTCAGTAGAGTTCTCAGCGAAGGAAATGTATGATTATCAGCTGATTCAAATGAGAGGCATATGTGATTATCAGGCAATTTCAGACAGCAAGAACACTCTTCTCCATGAGTCATAAAGTGCCTGCGTGATCCATTGCGCTTGTGACAGAGGCAACACAGACTTTGCTTGCGCGATAAATTTTCTTGCGGTAAGTGGGCTTTTGTATTCCTCGGCATCGGCCCATCGGCCTCGGCCTCGGCCTTGTTCGAAATTACAGCAGATCAACAGACATGGTTTCTATTTTCCAGTACCTTAGAATAAA
>JAOBRC010687563.1:0-17605 GCA_027575255.1 Scolionema suvaense | reverse complement strand
GGTGACGGAGCAGGTTTTGTATGCACATTGACAGAGGGGGTGACGGAGCAGGTTTGTATGTACATTGACAGAGGGGGTGACGGAGCAGGTTTTGTATGCACATTGACAGAGGGGGTGACGGAGCAGGTTTTGTATGCACATTGACAGAGGGGGTGACGGAGCAGGTTTTGTATGTACATTGATAGAGGGGGTGATGGAGCAGGTTTGTATGTACATTGACAGAGGGGGTGACGGAGCAAGTTCTGTATGCACATTGACAGAGGGGGTGATGGAGCAGGTTTGTATGTACATTGATAGAGGGGGTGACGGAGCAGGTTTTGTATGCACATTGACAGAGGGGGTGATGGAGCAGGTCTGGGGCACTTAAGACTGCATGGGATATCACTTCTTACTTCTGATTGCTATGAAATTTGATGGTTCTTTCCTTTTTAAACACTGTAGACGCTGCACTGCAGACATTAGCCGTTTTCACACTGAGTTGGCTTGAAAACTACCGGAACGTCAGTATTGACTGATAAGATATCTAGTCATTGAGTCCGGTTCACACAACATGAAATAAGATGCTCTTCCTGTCATGGGATTCTGGCCGGCCTTTTCCTGTGTTTGGAATGAGCCACAAGCTATACTGCTGCATTATAGAGGGATGGAGTGCTTTGGCCGTAAGATGTCGTAGACAGATGTAGTCAGTTGCTCTTACGACAAATTTAGCAAATATCATGTCAAAGATTAATCTCTATTCTACTTGTGGCTCTCGGCAACATATTCACCCTAATCAGGCCATTCTCCTGCAATGCAATGCCGAAACCTGCACTGTTATTGCCTCGGTGGCATGAGCTTGTACAGACTAGCTTTACCTCGAATTCTGATTTACCGCAGGTATCTATAGCTGCCTCACTGGCCAGGTGCAAAAACAGGTTACTATCTAATAAAGCAGACACACATCCCGACAGTGTTGCTTTGTTTTGGTTTGACTAATACAATCCGTCTTTAAAGTTTGACTTCTTGATGGGTAATTTCAATGCCGTCTGAAGCTGCCTGCCCCTTCAATGAATCAGCTGATAATCATATATCTTTTAAATACGAACGATGTTCTCTGCCGAGAGCACTGCCGAGTGCTGCCGACTAATTGAGAAACTTGGAATTTGTAGGAAATGTAGAATTTTCAATGAAAAGCATTATTTGAGATGCAAATATCATATTGTGATTTATGCAAACAGTTAATAAAAAATTAGGCGCTTGTGTTCATTCAACATTTCTCTGCATGACTTCCTCTTTCCTATGAAGGAGCTCTGGCCTGAAGCCAAATTTCAACTTGAGCGAATGTTGTGGGGAAGCGAAGCTTTCGCCGCAGCGAAAAATTTCGCTTCAAGAAAGTTGAATGGGATGCAACTATTTTTTTCGCCGCGACGAACACGTGCAGCGCACATTTCAGTTACTGCGCATGCGTCAAAGCGAAAAAAATTCGCAACATTCGCTGAAGTGGAAATTTGGCTTAAGTGGGACAATTAATATATCCCACTTTCAACTTAAGTGTCCCACTTATTTTCCAACTTATAAAGGTGGATTTCCACCTGAGCGAAAGTCACAGCAACATGAGTGGCGAAGCGAATTTTTGTGCTTGACGCATGCGCAGTAATTTAAATGTGCTGCACGTGTTCGTCGTTGCGAAAAAATTAGTTGCAGCCCATTCAACTTTTTTGAAGCGAAATTTTTCGCTGCGGAGAAAGTTTCACTTCGCCACGACATTCGCTCAAGTGGAAATTCGGCTTAAGCTGTCCCGCTTACGCGTCAAGACATTTCGCTGACGCTATTGCATGATTAGTGAAGTCATATACCATGGATGTATAATACGTCCATGCATATACTAATTAAGTATAGCTTTCGCAACATGCCAGGACGCACACCGAAAAGGTTTATTAACAGAACTTTTGTAATTTTTTTATCCATCGTTTTGCAGATCTACAATCTTAGACAAAGTGTATTGGAACAAGTGAGAAATAATTCACACAATCCATTTAAGTAATATCTTCACCCAAAAAGCGAGACAACACTTTCCAGGGAAAGCCGTGATTGTGAACTCCTGATGATCTTTTCGCACATGTGCAGAATAAGCTTGCATTTGCTGATTCACTATGCACGGAGAGCAAGAACATATTCCTACAAAATGCCCTCGCTTTTTGGGGGGAAATGAAGTTATCAGAAAGCCAGGGGAAATTTCTACTGATAAGCGGCAGAAGACAAATTTGTCACTGATTCAGAATTTTCTACTATTTAAAACGGTACGGGTACCATCGTAAAACGGAATGGAAATTAAAAACCTGGATTCCTCATAGCGATACCATTTAAGAAGGGGATAGAGCAATCAAACCGTTTTGAAATTGAACGTCTTTGAGGTTAAACTGAATTGCCTGGGCTCACATTCACTACATGACAATATTTGCACGCTCTGAGAATTGCATCAGTTGCATCAATAGCTCGCAAAATATTTTAAGTTCTCTGTAAACCGAATGTAACCAAAGGCAACTTTGCACGCACTCGAAACTATTGGTAATCCACGTGTCTTAAGGTAGCTAATGGCTAACTTTAACCGATGGTCTAAAATTGGATCGGCTGGGTCTGAGCTCTCTAAAATTTTTATTGCCTTCGTTATACACAAACCTCATATGCATCTGGTTAGTTGAATCTGTCTTGCAAAGATTCCTTGAAGACTCTCATCAACTTGCTACGCAACATGTGCTAGCGCATTTTAAATCGGTACAAGTTATTGAAAACCAGTACATACACTTTGCACTATTTTAAAATGGTGTTCATTGTAAATCGGTTCAGAGCAACACTGTAAGACATCTATTCCAATGGACATGAGCCAATCGAAAATTCCTATATTTCCCACCAACTGCGATTATAAGTTCCTACTAAAATTAATAATTTATTTCATGTTGTGAAACAATACTAAATTGCCTTAACTTTTATAAGGACCAAGCAGAAAATCAGATGAATCGAAAGAATAGATGACTGGACAACTCAAACTATTATGGATGTTAACTGAACCAAACTGGAACATTTCGGTCACAGATATTTTATAATCTCAGTTGCATTTATGACACTTGAAACTATTAGGACGTTATAAAATTCGGGTGTTATTGACGTCGTGGTGTTGCATTAATTTCTTTTGTGATTTAGCCAATAGGATCCTAGACTAGATCGCTTCCTTCGTTCAGAACATCACACGGCAATTCATGAGCGTCCCGTTCACTGATATCGCTGACTCGGAGTTCTTGTTATGGCTGTGTGGAGAGCATAAGTGAGAAAGAAAATGACTAATTCTACAATCTCAGACAAAATATATTGGCCAAAATAGTGACAAAGTCATTTTCTGCTTCGGTCATGCAATCCCTTCCCCTAAAAACAATGTTGGGGGGAGGAATATAGTGGAAATGCAAAGATCATGCCGAAATCAATCATCTTTAACATGTTTAACAACATTGTTTTAAGGGGGAAGGGTTGGCCAAATATTTTGTCCGAGATTGTAGTTCAACGGGTCTTTAAGATAATTACCGCATCATCAATTGTTGCAATCCCAGATTAAAAACGGCTGCGAGTTTCAAAGCAGGAATATTCAGTTCAGCAGCTCTGGACAAGCGGGCTTTCCTGATCGCCGCAATTAACTGGGACCACAATCCCGTTTCAGTTGCAACGTTCCCAGCAGTTTATCCTGGGATCCGAATAGACTACAACCTCGGACAAAATATTTGGCCAACCCTTCCCCCCTAAAACAATGTTGTTAAACATGGTAAGCATGATTGATTTCGGCATGAACTTCTCATTTCCACTGAATTGCTCACACCAACATTTTGGGGATTGGGATTGAATGACCGAAGGAGAAAATGACTTTGTCACTAGTTTGGCCAATATATTTTGTACGAGATTGCAGGCAGAGAAACAGGTCACCATCTCGTGAAGAAAGCGGGAATGCTGATAATATGGGGTTTTTTGGTTGACGAATACTATCTGCCTTAAAAGACGGATTGTATTCGTCAAACCAAAACAAACCCACACTGTCGGCCTGTGTGCCTGCTTTATGAGACATTAACCTGTTTCTGCGCCTGACCAGCGAGGCAGCCAGATACCTGTGATTAATCAGAATTCGAGGCAAAACTATAGCGTTTGTTTTGGTTTCTTATTGACAGTTCTATACAAACGTGCGAGCATGCAGCATGTGATAACCAAAGACTAGACGTCTGCCAAACCTGCCTTCAAATTCAAAGAGCTGAGGAGTACAACGGGTCTTAAATGGGTGCGGAACAATGCCACTACCAACAATTCGTTACAGTGTGCATGTTTCATTTAATGATTTGTTTACTTCCGAAAAGGGCAAAGTCCAGAAGCAGGAAAGAAACTATGAAGATGAGTTTTACCATAGTCAGCCCAACCAAGGATGTAGGTCCAACTTACAAAACTCAAACTTTGCACGCATGATTCCCCGTCACACAACATTATCGCATTCGGATTTTTAGCTTGTAACCATCTACACCTTTTCCATCCCTGAACACACCCGCCAGCTACGAAACTACTACAGTAAATGTATCTTAATATACGCACCGTGGACTAACTGTAACTGGAGCATCCCAGCAGAAATCAAAATGCCTTCTACCTATAGGGAGATTTGTGTAATGGAGAGTTAAAGGAGCATGGTCGGATGGAATCTTTGAAATCGAAAATTTTGAGGTTATTTTTTCCAAGTAACAGAACTGCCACCAGGACTTTAAATCTAAAGTCTTTCGTCCATTGGCACTACCAAAGGAAATATATCTTCATCTTGATGCTCAATTCTTGATTTTTTTTTATCCACCCAAAAATTCAGATCCTGGTCAAACCCATATTGTTTCATTTTGCCCGAAACTATGAAAATTATATGAATTGAGGTTATCAAAGTATGTAACTCATATAGTTGTTGTTTTTACGTTGATTATGACTTATTTTGCTAAAAATATCAACACTTATTTCCAGATGCCTGTCGGAAACTGCCCCTTTAGCATAGAGGAAAATGTTCGAAAGGAAAAAAATATCATTGAAGATAAGGAGAGGTTTGAGTTATGGAGGTTCGAGTTACTGAGGCCGCTGTCTATTCACCTGGGAACACCACAGTGGTAACTGTCCCAGAAATAAACAACGCGCGATTAATCAAAGCATTTCTGTGCTGCAAAGGCAAAGATGTTATTATTGTAGTTCAGTCATAAGGTAATCTTATGCATTATACGAAGCAACATGTCAAGTTACTTTATTTAGCTCAGTGATACATCGAAGACCTAGTATAAATTTTTAAACTAACCCAAAATGGGAGTTCGTAACACTGACTTACCTCGGGAAAGGAATAATCCGTGCTCCTGTGAGAAGTTCTTCAGGGAAAGTCAATTTATATCAGTTGCTTGGTGCAATTGGTGGAGGAAAACAGCGGTAGCATGCTGTCTTTGCCAGAATTTGTGAAAAACAAGTTGGAGATTACAGATTGGCAAGATTCGAGCAAAGTTGACTCTCGCAGAATTCAGCCGGATCATGCCGTTTTTCTGTAAATTTTTTATATCCACATCCTGTTCAGACTCACGTTTATGAAATTGTGGAAAAATTATGCAGAAATTATCGGGTGCAGATCAAAAGTAGCATCCGTAGAGTGTATAAATGGTGTACTGTATTTGCGTCAAACCTGCGATTCGGTGCAGCAAATTCTCAACGACTTCGACCATCTGTTTCACGGTGTCGGCTCCGTCAATGGAGACGAGATTGGAGAGAAAATCGATGCACTTTCTCTGCGTAGTAGCACGAAAACAGATTTGTTTAGTTCCTTATAACTGAAATGTGTTCCCAAAATCTATCTGAACTATCCCTTTGAGGATAAAAAACATGGTTAGAAGCAGGGAAATTTCTCAAGTAACGTCAAATAACATTATATGCTATCTATTCAAACGTCATAAGGTCAGAATAAACCGTGCGATAACCAAAAAGTTGCAACCTTTATACTCAATTAGCTTTATTCATCTAAAATGCTAAAACGTTGTTGTTTGAATGGTAATTTTGCAAGTTTGTAAGGCGTTTTATTTGAAGCAGCTTTTTTGGGCATGTATGGAGATCCTTTATATTTGGCTCGTCGAGTATTTCATGGGATTTTTTGTAAATTTTTCGAGTAGTTGTAAAAACAAACAGGAGAGTGTCGCAGATGTTATCAAAATCAGCTTACTATTTTTTAAATTAGGAATTCGATATACATACTAAATACGCCAAGGTTATATTCGGTGCTGGCTAGGTTTTTTTTTTATAAACATTGGGACGTAACAAGTTTCAGCGGACGGATTATATTGACGAATTGCTGATTTTACTGAGTATTAAGTTAAGTTCATTACTTCATTGTTGTGTTCTACAAATATCGAGGGGGTTGTTTTTACCTCCTCCCAGGATATCAAATGAAAGTTACTAAATTTTTGAAACTTTGCTACACATATGAATTTTTATACTATGAAAATGCAAATTAAACAGATGGTAGCTATGAAATCATCACATCTTTTAGGAAAATAACGACTTGCTTTACCCTATCAAATAGAGCATGTTTGCTTTAAAAATCCAGTGGGGTTGGAAGTTTTTCGCCTATTGTAATTTCTGTTTTTGAGCAGCTGCAAGAATAAAGCACGGCAGGGAGTTCCAATTGACCTTAGAAGTCACCAAAAATGCAGATTAATTGGTTTCTCGGCCAAGATTCCCCGAAAGACTTTGAGATTTTAGAGTTTCTACTTCTGGGGATTTTCGACACTTTTCGTGAAAAATGACCGTGATGAGATGAATCCCTGCCTGAGATTTTGTCAAATTTGATTTAGAGTACATATCGAAAAGTGCTGCTGGATTAAAGCTACTATCATGTGCAATATGTATTGAGACTTGCATAAAATATGACATTTGCCAGCACCTACAAGCACATGACTATTGGCATTATCCAGCCGCGGAGAAAATCAAGCCTCCACAGGGCTGATGACTCAGTTTTTAGGATCGACTTTGAAGACGCATAACGCGGTACGCTTGTGGTTTTGACGCTTATTTATTTACCTCATAGAGAGGTTTGATACAATGACTTTTTATTCCTCATAAAGAGGTTTGTACAGACTTCAGTCACGACTAACCCTCGCCTATAGAAGGCATAAGGAACACGTGTGTGCTTCACCCACTGCGAACTTAATACCCATATTTCCCCCTAAACTTAAACTACCCATTTACAACCCCCTTCCCTAGATCAGCAGCTCATCGCGACTGTGTGATTTAATAGGGAAGTTAGTATTTAGCCTCCACCAGTTTACAATAGCCACACTCAGTTTTGCCCAATAGTTCACACACGAACACTCCATAGTCTCGCAGTGTGTTTCACGCCATTTTCCCGCCAAACACAGAATTCACCGAAAATAAAAATATCCCGCACTACACCAAATCCGCATCAATAAAACACAATAGTCCTTCTCAGTGACCATGAAATATTTGCGCGCTTCCCTGCACACATGGGCCTGAACCCATGAGCACACGATAGCACTCACTGGTTCTCTGGTGAAGGAAGATGTTCTTCTCTTCCCTAGCACAAAAGGAGAATTAGTGAGCGATAAGACACCTACCCCACGCCCCACTTTTATTTTTTATGTGGGCTATATAAGTAATGGCGGGTCCTTTTGACCCAGATACAACCATTGATACCTCACACAAAGATAAGCCTGGTGGGGCATGCCGAGAGGTTCTCCACCAGGCCCCTGTACAGGGAAAAAAAAACAAAAGACGAGAAGGGGGTATATGGGCCTCCTTTCGTGACCGCGCCCACGTTTTCCAGATTTCGCTAACTATGCTAATTTACAGCGGTCTGACGGGACTCGTGGATCTGTCCAGGCCATAAAGTTACACTAGTTTGATGCTCTGTAAGTTGTTATAGCCGTAAAAGCGGTTCATCACGATGACTTCGATTTCGGAATCATGATCAGATTTTGCACCCACTTGGCTTCCAAAATAGGCTGAAAATGATGAAATTCTCAGTCATTTTGTACAGGATTGTAGGCTGGGTTTGCAACGTGACTTCGATTCGTTTTTCAGGATATCTGACAGGCTTGCCAGAGAACCAAGTATGTTAAAATATCTTACTTTAAATTGCATAGAACGCAGTGATGGTTACACAATATTCAGCGATATTCAGGGTGAAAAATAAATTCTTCAAACCCTTCAAAATAAGAAAATTTCTCTAGCAGATTCCAATAAATAGCAAGAAAGTCTCATCAAAAGTACAACTCTATCTTTTACGCCACAGGAAACGTTCACTTCACGATCAACCATTTTCGCCAAACGAACGCAAACGGGTTCTACAAAAACATATTTTATCATTGAAGCAATCAGAGAAAAGTTCGCGATTTGCGTTTTTTTTCGCTTGATACCGAGCAAATGCAGCAACATTTTTGGGGTTTACAAAGAAAGTATGAATCTTTTCATCTTTATCAGTGTATTCTCTTTTGTTACAAGCATTTGACTGCAGCTGTTTAAATTTGTTTTGACGGGATTTCTTTTCAAGCTTATTCTAAGTACGCAATTTTTTTTATCAGCAGCATGAGGCTCAAAACTTTCAAAGAGTTAAGCAGCAACTAAGCAGCAGTCTATAGCCTGGACAAGGTCCCCCGAAAAATAATGAAAATGCAGGGAAAAAAGGTCGTAGTAATGTAAAAAAAAGAGCATTCGTTTGATTTAGCTGACTGAATTTTCCTCACTTCTTTGAAGCTACAAGACCTTTCAAAAGACCTCTGAAGCACGACTAGAGAAAAAAACATCCCCATTGTTAACATTTTGACTCTCTAAGACTCTATGGTTAACCAGCAACAGCTAAACAACCTGGGCAAGAGGACATCTTAAGCATCATTGAGCCTCAGACAAAAACTTGTGTTGCTTATAAAGAAAAGCATTTATTTTGAATACAGCGTTTTTAAAACGTGTCAAGGGCAGGCGTTTGATTACAGTTAGGCAGGTCCCAAGATTCTGAAACTTTGTACAACCATGGATGTATGGTATAACCACGTTTATCGACTTCGATTTCTTACTCCACAAGAAAATATCGTGAGTACATTGTCTTTATTGAAGCTAAGCAATATTGATTTTGGGCTTTTGGTCTGTATGCTTTTTTCAAAATAGCATCATTAAAGCGTGTTTACACTAGTGATGCTTGGCATTTGGATCATTTTCCATGCCAAGTAATGCTGAACCGATGACTACAATCTCGGACAAAATATATATATTGGCACTTGGGTCAAAATCAAGCCAAGTCTAAGCCTTTTAACATCCTTGGTAAGTATCCCTCCCCCTCCCCCGGAAACAATGATGTAAAGATGTATTTCTGGCTTGCCGAGTGTGTGCAGCCATGAAAGTATCATTGTTCAGAGGGGAAGGGAATCAGAACGGCAAGGTAGTAAATTTAATGTCAATGCACATGTATGCTGGTAATGTGGCCAAATATTTTGTCTGTAATTGTAGCTTTGTAAATTCTTCATATTTTCCGAAGTCTTCGCATCCTAACATCTTGACAATTAGACCTAATTATGAAACTAAGTTTGATCATTTCAATCTGCAACAACAGACCCTCATCAGCTTCAACGTACAATCAGCTCTTTATAGGTAAATAAGAAAGCTCGGAGAACAAATACTGCGAAATTCGTACATTTCCCACGGCTAGCGGAATTATAGGTAGTAGCGAACTTACGGAATTATAGGAAGCTATCTCTGGCTAACATATTGTCGAATAATTGGATTATGTTCTGAATTAGCTAGATTTTAACCAAAAAGTATGCAATAGGACATTACACAATTGATGTTCTTCGTTGGTAAACAAAATATTTCATGCGTGCACTAATGTACTGCTTTATTCGGAGAAACTGTCGCGAGATAAAATTTCTCGAATTTCGTGTGTTTGGGCCTGTTTTGCAAAATTTTAGCAAAACTACGCAGAAACGTCCGCATGCAAACACTCGGACTAGGTATGGAGAATGCTAACAAGTTGTATGAACGTTTCCCCAAATAGAGCATAGATAGATGCTGCTTGCGTCCCTCTCCGTAATTACCCACCCGCAACAGGCGCAGGTATGAAACTTGACACACATAAAGTACATTATACCAACAACAACTTGCCATATAAAGTTTTCCCTTAAAGTCATTTGTCTTATCCTCCTGCGCTCACGAGTTGATAGCACTAAAACTCATATTTGAGAAATACACAGATTGCTCAGTAAAGGCGAATTTCCACAGAGCAGAATTTTCTGCGGGGAAGATTTTTTTGCTTTGCAGATGAATTACTGAGCATGCGCATTACAAGGAAGTATTCACTTTCGAGCGGAATTCTGCGTCCACAGCAAGTGGAGATCAATTCAACTTTCTGACGTAATCTGAGTTTGAATGAAATTTCGGTTCTAGTGGAATTTTTTACGTGGAATAAAAAATTCCGCGTGGAAACTTCCGCTGTGTGGAAATTCACCTTAAGAGTTAAGTGACCAGGATTTAGTCCAACCGTGTCCGACAAAATATCGATATCTTAAAAACTACGATAGATATTGACATGCAGTTTGTTTGAAATGAACCGTGGATAAATTTAAGGAAACGTCACCAAAAACGGAGTACTTCGGGCACCTAGAAAAGATTTCGGGATGCAAAAATTACTGGGGGAGGGAGGTTGCAATCTGCCTCCCATGCTCTGTAGGGTTAATTTTGGTGGAACTTTATCGTCCTTGAGTTGGTCATAACGGTGATATTAGATGGTTACTTATATTAAAATTTTATACTGCAGAAATGTATATTACTTTTCAAGGTTCAAATATAACTCAGTTTTTTACTCCATAGATGTGTTATTCTGCAAATCTTTCTTCCCTGCTACTAGTCCTGTATCCACCTCTGATGCTCCTTACGTAAATAAGCTAAATCCGGTTTGGTGGACCACTAATACAAAAAAACGTGTGTATTGAACGGAGACCAACCTTATTTATAATCGCTAAATGGCTAAGCATTTGATTTAGCGTATTGGCCTCTCACACTTGTCATTATATAAGGGCTATTCCTGCTTTGAAGTTATTGCAGCAAGTATTCTGCAACTGTACATGTCGCCGTAGCAACGGCGCTTATTCGAGGGCAATGTATATTGAAGAACAAAGGGTTTCAGAGATAAATGCAGTTTGTTTCTCTGAAAAAATAACATGTACACAACAGTTTTGCCATGCTAGCCAGTATCCTCTATCTTGAGTTGACGAGTAAGTATGAAAATTGTGCTCCAACTGGTAGGCAGTAGTATTTACAACGCCCCTATCGCCACGTGGACCCTCTAAGATATCAAACATCATACCGGGTAGGACTCTAATCCGCAACCTTCAGCGCCTAGCCAATTCATTCTAACCACTGAACTTCCGGTATTTAGTATTCGGCTCACTATCTTGTGTGGTCTTAAATGGCAGAGAAATCCATCTCTGACCATTAGCTTGCGAATGTGTTGGTATCCATTAACTGCTACACACATACGAGGGCTATTCGAGGATAGTGACTCATGATCGAATTTCTCCTCTAACTACAATCCTGGCAATAAATTCATGGACTATTTGCATTTTCGACCTATTTTCTGAGCCATGGTTATCCAAAGTTTGATCATAATTCTGAAATACTGATAAAATCGACGTAATCAACCGATTTTATGGCTACAATGAATGACCTAGGGAACATCAAGCTAGCACGGACTCATTGCCAAAACATGTTCATCGGTCACATCAGACAGCTGCAAATAGGCATAATTGGTAAAATCTTGAAAAAGTGGGCGTGGTCACGCAAGAGCGGCCACTTCCCCCTTCTCGTCTTCAAAGTCGCTCAAATCCTAAAATTCCGATCTGTCAAACCGAGTCGTCAAACCGAGTCGTGGAGATAAACCAGGGTTCAAATTACAGCTTGAGCCCAAGGCAGTTGAAAGACCACAAAGCAGTTTTGCAGCTATGCTTATGTATTTTGTTGTCATGAAAAATCCTGGCTACTTTTATACAGCACAGTACCTATCTAAATTTCTACTTCTTTTGCCTTTCATGCGTTTGTGGACTCTCTGTAAGTATCTTATTGGATCATTTTAGTGTCACAGGTATATTTGCTTTTCATTGTGTGTACACATGTAATGTATTCATTGGAAATCATTTCTCAATTAGATTAGCTGAGCATTTGAAATAACAGGGTTAAGAAATGCACTGCTCAATCACGTCTTTAATGTTCGACTTCTGAGAAAAGGAACTCTAAAAAATATCTTGTCTTATTTTACGTATTGGGTCAAGTTTGAGTCTGTGGGCGCAGATTTTTAAAGCTTTTTCCTTGAATTAGTGCCGTCATAGTTTTATTACCAGAAAGAACGGGCAGGTCATCAACGTTGCTAAAAATCAAGCAGAAGCGCCTTGTAAAGATTGTAAAGATTGTTGTGTATGAAAGAACCGTGCTTAGCATTCCATGAGAAACCGTGGTGAATATATGTAGGACCACGCCTTTACGTTATCTGAGAGTTGAAGAAGGAGCTGGTCGAGTACGGCCACGCTCGTACTACGATAGGGGTCAAGCATTCCCCGTACTTGAATATCAGTAGTTACGAACGGTTTTCAACTGAGAAAAAATAGGCTCTTGTACGTCTTGTGTATTTCTCGGACTCGGTTACAACAAGATAGTGGTTAGAGTTAGGCCCATAAAGTAAAAGCTCTTGTTGGTTCCAAGCAAGCAACGTGTTAATCTCAGGAGTGATAGAAAAATTTACCTCATTGAAGACCAGCCCTTTTAGTTTCGTTTCTCCAACACTTGCAAAATGAGCGAAGCCGTGGTGCGCGCCTATTAAATAATGCTGTTCTAGTGCAATTGCAATATGCAATAGGCCCTGGACGTGTAGAGATAAGAATCCTGACTTGCGCTAGCTAGGAACAATACCAGCATTAGTTCTTTGGAACTCGTACTAGACAGATTTTTGCTCTGTGCACTCAACTTTTGCTCGTTATCAGTTTTCGCAACCTTTTCTGGCTAACTCCAAAGGTGCCTATGTAGTCAAAGGTGCCTATGTATTGGCCTTGAGTAGCACTAGACTCCGATTAGCGACTGAAAATATCTTTTCTCTCAATATATCTAACATAAGCAAATAAATATCAAATGAATAGTCAAAACAGCAACAATAACAATAAAACAAAAACCGAAAAATACGACTAGTGATTAAGAGAGCCCAGTGAAAAAGAAAGAAAACTGAAATCTAGCAGATCATACGGTCATTTTTGCCAGCACTTTCTATTACCTTTTTGCAAGTAACTTTTAGCAAACAAACTCTAGCAGAAGCACACGAAGACACGTCTGAAACTCAAATAGAGAAAAAAAAAATCTCCATTGTGAAAAATTGTGGCCAGGCCTCTCTATTTTCAACAAGTCACAGCTAAGCAACGATCGAGCCTGGCCAGGAGGAGAAAGCAAGCAACATCGAGACTCAGACAAAGCATTATACAGTTCTCAGAAAAAGGTCGTGTACACACTTTTTTGTTAGCAACACCTTTGAATGCAACACCAAGCTGGAAATTTCTAAAATCTAAGCAAGCACTAAGCAAGCAATATCCTGAGCCTGAGATTCTACCACCAAGATCAAGATTTTTATGCATCTTATTACAAACCGTGCCGAAAGAAATGAACGTTTTATCAACAGAGAGAGCATGAGATATGCGCACTAAGGACAGAAAAGCTATCGTAATTGTTTCGTGATGAAGTGTTGCGGAATTGGACATAGAAAGAAGACTTGTGGAATTAAGCAACACCTAGGCAACTTCTAAGCCATAGACACGAAAAATACTAAGCAACACCGAGGTTGAAGTTCAAAAAAGTGCTGCATGCAAAAAAAAAGCGTGTATACTGAATACCCTACGAACTGCAAACAAATGATACGGCGAGTACCTGTATTGATGTTATTATCTATTAGGATGTAAGTTAAGATGGACTTGTGCCCAGACCTCATTTTGCATACGTATGCTAATGAAACTCGGTCAACCCCCTATGAAGCCAACTGAGAAGCTTTCACGCACAAATAGTATATTCTTTCTTTTTGTAGTTGACAACACATTTCAAAAAGACGAAGGTTTTTGTAATGAGATCTCAACTTTAAGTGTTGTAATAGATGACAGTTGGACCTCTCCCACTAAAACTCAGGAATGTGAAACTGCAGGAAAGAACTTGCCAACACCAATAATCCGCTAATCAACAAGTTTAAGACTGTTGGATATGAAGGTAACACGAAGCATATTACACATGGGATATGTTTAAGCAGTTGCAAATGCTTACTTCAGAATACATAATAAGACCTCCGTGCCCTAGATCTCTGCCATATGCTGCAATCTTCGTCACTAACTTATTGAAAATTTTCCATTTTCAAGCCAACTTTCGAAGCCAGGGGTACCTGATATACGATCATGATTCTAAGGAGTACTATTGGATTGCTTGAGTCATTGTTGTAGTTTGGGCGTGGTCATAAAATGGATCACCGCCCCCTCCCCCATCATTTTTAATGCTGCAAATTTTAAAAGTCTATCAATCAGAGATACGCTATCTCTCTTCATAGATCAAGAAAGAGAAAGGATAACTTCTATAAAAAAGGCTTAATTCAGAAATTTGTGAAGACCATCCCGAACTAAGTCCAATTGCCTCGTCAGCGTTAATTTGTTCCTGCTGCCTCCAGCACTTTGTCCATGTCGTGAACATTGACAGGGGAAAGTGCCATTACGTATAGTGCTGGACTCCTTCTGTCGTCTACTTCAATGAACTCACGCCTTTTGCTTGCTGTTGTTGCTCCCACAATTTAATATAGCGTCTTCTTAGAATTATAGCATTTTCAGGCCGACTTAATGACAAAAGGTTTTATTATAAAAAAGTATGTACCTTGATGAAGAAAGTTCTACAATTTCGCTTTCTTCAAAAACTTGTATTTCTTGCGCAGAAATTTTCACGAATGCATCCATATGATGGTAGAAGAGAAGGAGTTGGTAAACGAGCAAAAAAAAATTTAGCAAAAAAAAAATGTTAGCGCAAACAAATGCCTATCAGGGTACAACGTGGTTCGGCAATTTGTAGTGTCCGTGGTCAACATATCATGCTTATCTCACCTTTCTTGCACTCTGACTTCAATTAAACAAATAACACCGTTCAGAAAAAAATGTATACATTTAAAATTTGGAGCTAGAATCTGGGAATGCCGAGATCAAAATACAAAGTCATAATTTGTGACGTAATCATAGTCAGCCGTATGAACAAAACAGGAAAATTCATAATTGGTAATTGTGTCTGGCACTGCGAGATCAAAACACCAAATACTCTATTTGCGTAGTATATAGAGTCTAGTTTTGAGGGAATATTGCCTCTGACTGTGAATGGAACGCGAAAAATCGTATTTGATATTTGTATCTCGGATTCCGAGATCAATTATCAAATATCACAATTCTTTATAGAGAAACCATTATGGAGGCAATACTGCTAATGCTGCCGATGCATTAGCCAATAGCAAATAAATTTCCATAGCATCCAACAGCATACCATGTCTCACTCCGATTTGGAATGAAATCGCTCAGTATAAGGTATTGTTTTGTGGACAGCCAGACAAGTCGTATCAAACAGGCTATGCGTAACGTTTCTAGCAGTTTTGACTTTGCAGTTCGATACACCTACAAACGTAACATAGACGTAAGATGTATACATAGTTAACTGGATGTCTGTCAGAAAAATTCTCCAAGGGTTCTTGTTGACTCTCATTAACCTGTCCTTCAAGATCCGAAATATGCTTTTGGAACTGTAACTTGCTGTGTCTTCTCTAACGTGCTTGCTTCGTGCGTTTGCTATCTACTACTGACGGGGAGAACTGAACATAATGCTGCAATATATATCCGTTCTTATGAAAATGTATACCATCTCGAAACAGGTATAATTAGCATTCTGATTAGAATTCAAAGTTTTGAAGTTTCCTATACCCCCTGAGGCGCGTCATTTTTGCTCACGCAACTTTTGATAACACACTCCACTTCAACGCAGATTTGGAGCTAGCGGTTTTATGACTTTTAGGGACACTTATCAGGGTCTCGAAAAATGGTACTACCAAAATCTCCACTATTCGTCCATAATGGCGGCGCATCCATTTCTATGGTCAATGTGTCAACCCCAGGAGTGGTGTTTGTGTGGTACTTTGGTTGGAAAAAGCATTAAAGAAAATAACTGAGAACATAGTTGATATAGCAGCAGAGCGTTTAGAATAGTTGCATTGTTTAAAGAGAACTTATCGCGAATTTCAGCGGTTTATATTCTTCTGACAACTCAGGGGCCACGGAGCCATCGGGCTAGGGGGTTTACATACGAATAAAATACGAGTGTCCACTATACACAGGTTAATATTAAGGCACAAATGTCTATGCGGCTACGAGAAAATATGTCCGCTGTAGATAATGTCCGCTATACAACTGTCCGCATATATAGATGCGTGTATAGTAGAGTTTAACCATGATTCGATCCATTCCTAGAAAACGTGCCCACTATTATCAAGTGTCCGCTATATGGCATGTCCGCCATAGACAGGTTTGACTATAATTTCATGATTACAGACGAACAAGGGCAAGCGAAAGCAATCAGCTAACTAGTAAATTCTTCCTTCCAAAAAGCCACATGACCATACTTGGCAGCCATCCTGAGCGAGGTGCTTCAAGGCCTCGGTCGCTATTTTCCTCTCAATGAGAAAACGAATGTAACCAAGCTCTCTGAATATTATCAGAACCGCTACACTTCAGCCAAATTTCAGTGGAAGACGTGTAAGACCAATAATACTGTTACGCATTGCAGGCTCATTTGTGGTCTATGATTATGCGTTTAGTTGTATAAAACTATCACCGACTTCGTACTATTCACGGTGGAATCCTCTCAGGTCCACCGCACTACTTAACCTCGAAAATATTAGCTGCAATTGTGTGTTGTCAAGCCCGGCTGTGAAATACCTGTAGCTGTTAAAAGGAAGAATTCAACAATGCATCCAAATTTTCAATCTCTTTCTAAATCGACTTTTGTCTTGCCAAGTCATGCGCTATCTAATTTCAGAAAAAGTCATGAAATTTCAGCGCCAAAGCTGTATTCAGTCAGAAGATATGATGAAAAAACTGTCTGGGTGGGGGGAGGGGGGATATCCCTAGTAATAGTTACGGGTAGTAATAGGGTTAATCAAGATGTGGACATAATGCAGCTCAAAGTTTACTTTTACTGCCCTCTTTTGTCGTGCTGCAAGTCCATTTTGCCCCCAATCACCTCCCAAAAAATGTTCACCACATCCAGACTAAGCAATGAAACTCCAAAAAGTGGGTGGATAAGGTGGTAGTTCGAGGAAAAGTCAGAACACGCCTGCGCCTCCAGTGCAGGCGCTTTTTGCGCAGTAGACAAAAATGTGGTAGGGGGAAACAATGTGCCACCCCTGGGGGTAGCTAGGGTTAACCCTACAGAGTATGGGCTTTTTCGGGTAGTACAGAGTATGGGGGGGTGGATTCCACCCCCCTGCTAACTTCTG
>JAOBRC010687452.1:0-10506 GCA_027575255.1 Scolionema suvaense | reverse complement strand
TGCTTCTTTGCTTTGATTCTCCGAAAGCCAGTTTCTCAGCAACATGAAGGGGATGAAGATCTAGCAATTGTTGCCACAGAAACTGTTGCTATTCTAAATACCGGAAGAGATGTGAAGCCAAAATCATTTGAAGATACGGAGGAGATCATTCATATCAAGTAAGTATGACTCATAGACTCTCTTATTCCTAATACTCTACACAGTTTGCATATTTCAGATCAGACCTATAAATAATTCTCTGTCGTGTGCCAGACAGACGTACTAGGTGCAGGGTGGCTCATGCCAAACATTTGGAAGGCAGCAAGAGATTTGTCTGTGCCTTGCTCATTATAAACTGCAGGATCTGTCGTAAATTTTAAGCTAAAATGAATGTACAAACTTCATGCTTGCTTCAAATTTTAGGTATGACTGGTTTGTGACATTTTAGTAAGTTTCTAGTCTCATGCGTTGTGTCAAAGTTCATACAAAAATCTTTAAACAAAATAGATTCTCCAAAGCCAGCTTCCTACATCCTTGACTAAGGATACTGTTAACCCTCGGAGAGCATTTTTTCTTGAGCCTGTTATTCACTTCAGACAAGTTTCTGTGACATTGTATAGAGATAAATACATGAACATTATACTCCTGGTTCATTTCTCATGATTTCAGACGAATATAGCCTCCTGCTCCTGGTAAACAAAGAAAACAATTGGAAAATATTTATATATAATAAATGTTAAATATTTTCTCGCAGCACTTATCTCATACGAACCGTCCAAGACGTAGCTTCAAAATAGTGTCGGCAATTTTTGAGATTTTCTTTCATTCATGAGCAATGGGCCTACATTCCTGAAATTCCGAACATTTTTCGGGAATTTTGGAAAATTTCTACTTAAGTCGCTTATCACTTTTGATCTAGGCAATTTTAGAGAAAATGCCGACACCGTTTTGTGGGCCCTGTTATGATCTTTCGAATCAGCCGAGTTCAAATGGCAGAAATGTTTTCCGAGGATTAACACTATCCTTAAGGCAATCATTGAAGTTTTTGATTAAGGTTTGAATTCTGAAACATTTGAACTCAAAAAGCTTTTGACTGTCAGCCAACCACATAACCTACTATCTACCAAAATTTGCAAGTTTGCAAAGGCCTCTACGCGTAAAAGTTTTGTCTGTAAAAATATTTCTATTTAGACCAAGCAAAGAAGAGCTACGATCTGCTCGGAAACATAAACTGAAAGAGATTGTATCTCGAGCGGTTGTTCGTGAAATCATCTTGTACTTACTTTTCTTGATTCTGGTGATGTTTCTTGCGTATTCTGAAAAAGATCAGCATGCGTATTATTTGCGGCGTGACATGACCTTCGGTTTTGTTCATGCAAGATACACAAAGGGATTGCATTTGGGAGCAGTAAGTTTTGATTTAATTTGCAAAGATCTTTCTTGGCTCAAGCATTTCGCCTGCAGTGTTATTCAATGTGTCCTATTATGCAGGTATAGCTGCTATGGTTTAGGTATAGCTTCATATCTAAATTAGCATGTATCATTTCCGGCATGAGTCAGATATCCAACTTTCTTTTTTTTTTTTTGAACTGCATGATTCTTTACAATAACTGATGGTGGTGGAAATGCATTTGCTGTTCTTTATTATTTGTTTTTGCCGTTAAGTCAATCAAGCGCATGTGCTTCATTAGTATTCAAAATAATTGACTGATAGATCATCAATTGTATTTCTGATTTTAGGCTTTTGAGCTCCTGTTCGGCTGATGATATGAGATTATGTGTTTTGTAAGTCTGTGACTACTCGTATGTCTTCCACAATTTTGCATGTTAAGATACTATTATGTTTTTATGATTAAAATCTTTTTTTCTGTCTAGGTGTGTGACAGTGGGCTTCTGTATACATGGATTCGTGACACTCTGATTCCGACCATGTTTGGTAATCCTTATTGGTACAATGAAAAATTATACCCGTATGCTGGGTATACAGAAAATCGAGAAAACTTTTTGATAAGTGTTCCACGTCTCCGCCAACTTCGTGTAAAGAAGGGTAAGTAGAATTCGGTTGACCGAGTGAAGGTCTTCTTGAATTGTAGATTCGTGCTCTGCTCATCGCTTCACTATCACTCAGTCCTAGGTTTTACTGAGACCCTACCCGTCTTAGCCTTTAGGGATTTCGCTCTTACCAGTAAAAAGTAAAAAAGGGTAAGTAGGTTGTGTTGACGGCTTTTATTTGTGGAGCAGCCTATTTGTTTTCGTTGTTTATCGGTTGAGGGCCTATTACAGTGAACCAACAATCTGGGGTACCCATGCAAACCATAAGGAATAATGAATCATAAGACAAAGTAAGAACTGCTTGCTCTCCTCTGCTCCACCCTGGTTAATGATAGGCCTTTAGTTTTTGGGATGATATAAGCATTATTTGCCCATTTTAGATGTTCAACATATGTTTGTTTATTTCTGCATACAACACAAGAATTGAACCTAAAGGGGGAGGAGGAATTGCTATTTTTTGTGTTAAACTAGAGAGTATTGTTTGGCATCTGGTTTTCTGCCGCGAAGAGCATGTTATGCAATTGTAGCTGCTATCTCGAGATTGTACAGCAGGAAATATAGCGCTCCTTTGGACTTCCATTTATATTGGGACCAAAGGTTAATGCCAATAAATTTTTGTTGTAGCTATTTTATTAGGTTATGCTGGACTAACTTCAAGAGTGACATGAGGTGTTTATGGTAACATGTGGATAGTATGATGTCATAAAGTATAATAATAAAAAATAAAAAAGTTTTAGCCTGTTAGCTCGTTTCGGAGCAGTTCGTTTTATGGCATCCTATGGAGTTTTGTTGCTTTAAAGAAATATCGTTTTTTTTTATTTGATTTGTCATTCTGTAATTATAGCGTTTCTTAGAAATGCCTAGTTCTTAGCCATGAAATATTGTCCAGGGCCCCATCGAAAGCCTCCTTGCTTAGCGCCGCTCATAAGTGTTTGCTTCAGGAAACTTGTACTGCACTCATAACTTTCCCACCTGTTCTCGATCGAGTTCACAAGAGTCTTAGTCCCTTGCTCTGTGACTTAATCCCTGGATTGCATTTTCGTACTTTTTTTACCTTATTCTGTTATGATGTCCATGTTGTCTATCCCTTTCTGATAGGATCATGCAAGATACACTCATTATTTGAAGATGTGATACAGGATTGCTACGAATCATATTCTATGGGAAATGAGGAGAAGGAAACGTATATGGTTCGTTGGGCTCCTATGAACGACTCCACTTCACGATCAAAGAGAGACTTGTCCTGGATAGCTGAAGCGAGTTGTGATAATTGTTCTTTTCCTCGTGCAGTCAGATCGAGGCGGTCAGTCAGTTACGACTTAATGCCTAGTGGTTTTACGGGTAGTTTGAAGCGAAGAAAAGCTCTGTCAAACTTAGGTTTCGGTGTGAAGGGTGTGTATTATGTCAGTCCTCAAGCATTACTGCCTGATGGAACTGTTGTCTCCTGCAATACTCGATGGCATCACTTCTCTGCTTCAGAACTAGAAGGTGTTCCGTATCTCGGTAGAATTGCCACTTACGCTGGAAGTGGCTATACTGCTCTTCTTGGGTTTAACGAAGAGACAGCATGGACTGTGTTAGCAGATTTACATAAACATGGATGGATCGATAGACAGACAAGAATAGTATTTGCTGAGTTTGCCATTTATAATGCTAATGTCAATCTTTTTGCAGCAGCCCTATTATCCATTGAAATTCCTGCCACAGGTGGTGCCTTTTCTTGGAGTACGATCCGGGTCTTCAATGGTTATCGATATGCGCTAGATTCTCACATCTTTATGCGTTTTCTGGAAGCTGTCTTTGTTATTCTTACTGTTATCTTCAGCATTCGGGAATTGAAGAAAATGTACAAGTTGCGATGGGAATATATCCATCATTTCTTCAATTGGATTGAGATGGTTCTAATTCCTTTGCAACTAGTGATGTTTGGTCTGATTATAGCCAGGTACTGCTAAGCTTGTAATTTTTTGTTTTCCTTTTTTGTGTGCTTTATTTGTCACGTTTTTATTTACTTTGCTTGCTGAATTTCTTGTTGTAACCCGGATCTGTGGAAAAATTCTTGCCTAGTTATTATTCTGAAAGTATTGTTGAGTTTACAATGTATAATTTTAAAGAACTTTGCGTAATGCTGAACAGTTCCACTGACCAGGCAATATCCATCTTAACCTTTACTGAGTTGTTTTGCTCTTTTGGTTGGGTGAGTGACTTGTTCACAGAAGTGCTGTGCTCAAACATGGCTTGCTCTCTGTGATAGTAGGGGTTTTCTTGAAATTTAGCTCTGAATGACGAAGTGATGGGACACCAGGAAACCTATTGAAAGCATTAATTTTGTAGCCTTTTTAATCTTTCTGGTGTTATTTTGGTAAGATGTCTTGGAAAAAGATGTATAAAATTCGACTTGGTATATCTTATTTATTTACATGCTGCATATTTTACGGTGGTGTTGATCCTTCAAAATCACTTAAAAGTTGATTTATGAACAGCTGTGTTAGGTGTGTGAGAGGCAGTAGGTAAGTACATCCTTAATAAGACGGAAGAACTCAGATGTAGCTGTAACTCCACAGCCAAGTTTAGATGAGTAGTGAACCTTACCTTCACGTCTTCAGGCACTTGCAATAATGACCTTGTGCCCTTAAGTAGCCTAGGATTTACGTGTTCTGACCATGACTGCTTAATGATTATGGACTAAAAATGTGCATATACGTCGATTACCATTCTTTGCTTCCCTTCTCTTCAGATGGTTACAAACAGCAAAGAACATTCGAAGCTTCAAGGAGAATCCCCATCAATTTGTCAACTTTCAATACTCAGTTGCTGCTGATACATCATGCCAAGTTACTATCGGCTTCGTTGTCTTCCTTCTGAATATCAAATTCCTGAAGCTTTTCATGTTCCACAGACAGTTCTATAAGTTTGGAAAAGTTATGAGGTTTTTCTTCAAACCTATGATGGGCTATATTGCATTTCTTGTTATCACCTTCATTGCTTTCGGGATTCTGGCATTGGGTCTGTTCGGTACACAAAGTGAAAATTTTAGGACGGTGAGTTGCTCTGTACTAAAATTTTTTTCGTTTGATGAACTTGGCAATACTTTTCTTCTATTCTTCTGATCACTTTAGGGAGTTGGATTGTATCAAGGCAACTTTCGTATTTCAGTTTCACCTAATAAAACTACTCTGCAAATAGTAAATTATACTCAATGCATTCTGACTCAGTTGCTCTTGTACTTGATCCGCAATGTAGCACAATACTGCACTTACTATGTTTCTGTTGTTAAGATTGGCTAGTGTTAAGGTGCCTAACTCAATGATGTCAAACGTTTTTTGTAAGCTGTCTCTATGCAGTTCTCATTGTAGCCAAATACGTGTTTAAAACATGTTGGTGTTTCAATTCAAGTGTGTGCGATTTTGGACCTACAGTATGAAGACTGTAATTTTATGTATTGTGAAGTAATATATTTTTATTTAATTTCTGTCACACTTTGAACATTCTAGAAATCTGTCATCAATACCCTATGAAAGAGAAAGCTTTTCTCATTGGCTAAGAGCTTGATTTCTTATCTACCTGGTAGCACCGAGACACAGATTCTTCTCCGTTTTCCCACTGGGACCTTCTTTGGTTGCTATGTCCCTTAAAAGATTACAGGTTCATTAGTAAAACTTCAGTGTTAGCAGTCGAAATACCATCATGATTAGATTTAATGGTGCTCTTAGAATTTAACGACTGGCGTTTCTACTCGGTACCTAGGGAAAATGACTTTCGCATGAAGCCGAATCATTTTGGTAAACTGACCTCTTGTTGTGAGCATATTTTGAAATAACTCTAGGGAATAAATTTTTTTGGGAAATTAATTTTGTGACTTACTCGGTTTGCTACCAAATGTGTGAAAGTAAATTTCGCCAAAAATTTTGTTTCCACCTGAACCACCTAAATTAGTTCCTGCAAAATTGGTGAAAAGTTTTGATACACAAACTTCACAAAATACCTCTGCAAATTTATTTTTATTTATCATATATTTCTTCATTTAAATCGATGACACAAAAAATACTTTATCCCTATCACTAGAAACCTGTCTTAAGCTGGGAAAACTACGTCCAAATCAATGACTGACGTAGTGTTCTAATGTTTTAAAATGACAGAAGTGAAGTACTGTCAATCTTTGTATATCCCTTCATCTGCGAAAATAAGTTCCCGTGAAATTTTAATTGATGGCACACTTGAAAATCTGCGAAAATTGATTTCCTATTTTTTACTCAAAATTTTGAAAAATAAGTTTGTTCAGAAATCACTTTCCTTATTAAGGTATTTGTTTAATTGTTTTGCTCGTTTTGTGCAAAAGCTTGTGTATTGAATTGCTCCAATTCTAAGGAATAAAGTCAATTTTAATGGGATTATTGTGAATTTTAACACATTGACTGCCCATGACAAATATTCCGTTTTCAGGTCCAAATTCTAGTGTTCATCTTTACATTCCAATATTAGGCCCTTCCCAGTGTTTTCTCTGAGAGAGAAAAAAATTTTGAAACAAAGTTGACCTGACTGGCTGCTCTGCCATCAACTGCGTCAAATGGTGGCTGCGAAAGTCATAAATTTTGAAAGTTTTTTTCCCTCAAATTCGATGATTTTGCAATTTCCCTGAAGAGTCAACATGTTAACTTGAATGGGTGCTAATCTGCCTTCATTTCGACAGGATAAAACCTACTTGAATACGCTTGGTATGATTTTGCTAACTTGATTTAGCGACTGAAGGACAATGAATTCAACTTAATCATTTGTGTTCCAATTGCTTGCTGGAATCCTATTTAATAAGGCAGGCCAGAAATATTGTTATCTTTTTCCCTACGGTGATAGACACGATACGGTGATAGACATGATGTGCTTGCAAATTGTGCTTGTATGTTCTCTGTGAAGTGTCTACCAAAATGTGTGCGTCACAGCAATGTGTGTGCTTTATTTTTAGCTTCTCAAATGTTTTACATCAATGTTCCGTCACAGCTTAACTGACACAAATTATGTTGATCTAACCAAAGCAAATCCTGGATTTGGAGAGATGTACTACCTTCTCCTATCTCTCGTCTTCTTCACTATTTTATTCAATTTACTCATTGGGATGATATGTGAAGTAAGTTCATTCTGTCTTCGTCAGAGCATCCCTTTTCACTTTTTATGGTTTCATGGTATCAAATCTTTACTGGAAGTTTGTGTCGTTCTCATGTTTGAATATCAGAATTATACTGGATGTATTTCCAGTCATTATGCACCAATATAACAAGTGTATTGTGAAAGTGTTCAAGATGGTTCCATTACATTTATCATGTCTTGACTTAACTTTGTACTTGGAAAGAAATTTCCCGTATAATTTTCTGACAAGTGTTGGCTTGCATCTCATATGTTTAGTATTATAAACATTGCTATTGAGATGCTCCCATAGAAAATGAGAGCTTTGCTATCATATGACCAAGTCACAGATAGTAACGTCACTTTAAAACTCAGCACTAGACTATGCTTTTCTACACAAGATTATGCTATTTGGTATAAAAACATTTGATACCAAGATTCGATATATTTCTACAGCCAGCTGAAAACAAAAGTGACGTTATAGTCCTGGGATTTTTGGAATTTTAGTATGCTTATACAATATTGTTGCTGCAATTTGTGTTCTAGGTGTTGTAGATTTAGCAGACACGCTCTCGCAATCAAAGGTATCATTAGTTTTGTTAAAGCAGCTTGTCTTAAAGTTTCGTTCAGAAATAACTTTTAATTCTTTGTTTGGCAAATTGTAGTCCGAAAGGCTTATGGCAATCCATGAAACGGAACGGAATGAGATTTCGCGGAATCGTTCGAATGGTAATTTCCGGAATAGACATGCATTTCCAGGAATTACGCTACAGAGAGCTGAAATATAGTGGAAAAAAAGATGAAGTTGCAGAGAACTGCTTCCCTGCACTAATTCAATTTATTTAATCATGAAGAAGTTCAGTATTTCATTTCTTCATTGCACCAAACGAACCTGGAGACGCCAATGATGGGTTCCTACTTTGCCAGGGGGTAAAATGATGATGCATATTTTGAGGAATTTCCAAGATACCAGTTGTACACAATTATGTTTGCTTTGACGTGCTACATACGTTTGTTCCAATCTACAGTTTCATCATTCATGGCGGAGGACCTTGATACTTCGACTATTTATTTAAGCTTGACGACCAGTTTATCCACGAAATCTTGTTTATATTCTAGTGGCCTATTACTCCGGTTCAGACAATCCAAACCTGCTTATAGTTTAGAAAGAAGGAAAAAACATTGATTGTTGGTTCATGACCAACTAAAAACGTGATTGTAATCTTGATAAACGAATCAAAAATCAGACAATTGAAAATATAACCTCATTTACAACACAAAGCAGTTTGACCCCCGTCTAGAGTTTGTCCAATTGCACGTGTTCTTGTTGGTCTTACTTTGTACTTTACAGACTGATAAGGACGAAGTATAGAGTAAACATGTCGATTTTTGAGAAGCATTTTCTGAAATGTCCACGTAACATGCAGTTGACCAGAACATGTTATCGCTACATGGTACACATTTTTATATTTTATTGAACTCAATTGCCGAAATCCTGTTCCTGCAATATGGTCTGCAATGTTTATTCTGGCATCGTCTTGATTCCGTGAAATCCCATTCCGTGGAATCTCATTCCGTTCTGTTCCGTGGATTACCATAAGCCGTCCGAAAAGGTTATGTCAAATTTTCCAGTCAGACGAGAAGAGTATTTTTTTAACCATTGACAATATTAGCAAGTGCCCTATTCACTACCTAATGTGAAGATTTTGGTATATATTCTCTGATAGGCACTTGGTAGGTTTTGTTTCTGGGATTTCTGGTGACTGTTGTGCATATAGTTTGTCTTCATTTACCATGGTGGTCAGTGATCCTTGAGGTTATTTGACTCCTCCTAGAATTTTTTATGACCAAAAAGAGTTGTTTTGTTGAGCATGCTTCCGAATATTTGATGCTACCTGGTAGTTCAGAAATTTGTTTTCACCTCGTGGACGGCAAGTTAGCTTTATCCATGTACTACACTTTTTTTCTTTAGCCTGATGCAAATAATTTTTCTGATTGCTTCTTCTGATTGCTTGCTCCGATTATGTCTTTTCACTGTTGTATGTAGTTCTCGTGCCTTTTTGGAAGTGCCTCTTTCAGACTGCCTGGCTCATAGATTAAGGTTTCAAGACTGGTTTTTATCTAGAGCTGTAGCCATAAGGATTTAGGGACTTATGAATAATATCGCAGCTTCAGCTTATGTTAATGCTCTTTATCCAGTATGTGAGGGAATTCAGTGACGTTCTAGGAATTAACATGGATTCAAATTTCAGGGACATATAGTAGCATGATACGCTGCATATTTTACTGGTTGTTTCATGAAATTCTTATGTTGCTTGTTCTGCTTGCAGGCTATAAATGAAGCGAATGCTACTATCACAGTCAATGTGGAAGACATCGAAATTGTTGATTTTATGCTTGCCCGTTTCAAACGTTTCTTAGGCATGCAAAATTCTGTTTCTCCTTCTGTTGCTGATGATGAAACCAGAGACTTACCTTCTAATTCGGTTCAACCTGATGCTTCCAGTAGGCCGTCAGAGACAAAGATGGTCAGAAACTCCTCTGCACGTACTAAGAAGAGTACAACAACATATGAAAAGCTTCGGTTGCTGGCTATGGAGGAGAAGCTCCATCATCTGCAAGACTGTGTATCGAGACTTGAAGTGATTGCTGAAAATCTGCAGTCAGAGCTGTGTAACATGACTGATATGGCATTGATTCAGAATGAAGCTGATGTATATTATGTTAAAATTTATAAAGACTATTTATCTCATGAACATGAGGATCTTGATTTTGAAGAATGCTAATAGCTGAACGTGTGCAACCAAGTCAATTTGTATATGTAGATAGATGTATATAGATGTTATATATTTATGAAGTGAGATTGAAATACATGAGCCTTCAAAATACATCCATCGAAAAACAGTATTATTCTTATACTTTATCAGTGTATTGTCTGATTCGGCATGTGTGACCTGTACCGTCAAACATGTTTTTGGGTGTAAAATGTTCCTTCAAAACATGTGTCTTGCTTCGCATTGCTTGTATCTAAGTCATATTTGTCGCCTTCTAATAGAAAGTTGACTCTTACAGGAAACCCATCTTGAAAGTATAAATCCTGCCTTGCTGCGTGAAAGAGGCCATCCATCAATTATATTTTTTTGTTTCATGAAGTGTTTGTTTGAAATTATATGGAGATGCAGGGCTCAGAAAGCCTGAAAGCATCGTAACGAATTTGTGATTAAGAAACATGCAGATATTCAAGGAAAGCATCATGTGGTATTTCATAAAAGATCAAATGGCTATGATTTGCTTATTGGGCTGACAGGATATTCTATAAATCATCCACTATGAAGGGCGGGGGTGGTGCTTCCTTGA
>JAOBRC010687341.1:0-10507 GCA_027575255.1 Scolionema suvaense | reverse complement strand
AATTTTCATTTTCAGCGGGGGGATGGGGGTTGTCTGTAAAGGTAAGATTTTTCAGGGGGGTTGACAGATTTTGGCGGTCGAGTTCAGTCCAGTCCGCGTAACTTCACGTCTAGTATCCCTTCATATGTGCAGCATAAACATGATGGCTGGTTATTTTATTGTTGAGGAACCACAATTAGCATACAGCTACCCTAGGAAGACCCGTTTAGTCACAAGTGCCTTGTCATATGACCCAAAAATGGATATGCACCAGGCGAAAGGTACGCGATTATCGTGGAAACCTTAATTTTTCCAGGAGGTTGGGAAATATGGCCGTTTCTGATGGGGGAAGTACGAAAAGGGGGAGGGGTTGGCAAAGTTTGATTTTTCTGGGGGGGTTGCCAGGAAAGGGATGGGGACTGATTTCCTGAAGAGGTTGACACCATGGAGGACGCTATGACACTTCTTTTATAAACAACTTGCCCTGAAAATTTGCCAGGCCGATGAAGGGAACAAGCTCAAAAACTTCTTGCCCGAAGGTAGTTTTCTTGCGCTTTTCTGATACTCGGAAAAACATTTCTGGTCTACACCAGTCCTGCCAAGTCCAGGAAGCTCTTGACACTGACAAGAACTATAAAAAAATGAATAGAGTGTCAAGTTTGAAGATTCTAACGTTGCTATCTTCTGTAACAATCAGTGATCATGCATAGGGATGCTGCTTAAAATTCAAACATGGCTTGCAATGTGTTTAAATAAAGATAATAGTTATTGTAAATATAAACGATATGATCCCTTAGACACTTCGATTCATGATGTCATTATTTTCATCTATCTGAAATCATTGACTGCTATTTGTGGACGTTAATGGTACCCAAAGTTAAACTGTACTGTCAGATGATGTCAAGCAAGTGTTTATACATCTAACAATAAAGTACCTTATCATGCCCCATTGGATTGTGCTTTCTTTATTGCAATGCTCCGTTGTTTTCTTCAGTGAATATGTTAGTTCTGTGCTCTGATCATTGATTCGCCTAACATCAATGCAATTGTCTGTGTCATCTGATGCCTTTTTTTTTTTGTCCCTTGTTTTGGTTATTGCTAATCTTATCGTATTTGTGCTCTGATCATTAATTCACTTAATCCTATCCTCTCCGGGGGTGGGGCCATATTGCCCCCCTACCAGACTTTTTTAAGTATCGTTCTAACAACTATAGCGAGGGCCATGAAACTTTGTGACTTTTCCTAGAATTTATCCAGGAGTATACTCCTGCAAAAATAAAGAAAACCATGATGATGTCATTGTCATAGTTCAGTAGACTGAATTTTACATATCAAAAGAGCTGTTTAGAAAATAATGCTAAAAATAGATCTTTGGAACAGTATACAATTGTGTTGATGGAGTAAATGTTAGAAAACTCCGTAACTTCAAATTGAAATGTATTTTTATGGAAATGTTGAAAATCAACATTTCAGCATTTTTCAAGCATGTGACATTATTTTGATAACGTCAGCAAAAATTGAGTGACGTCATCAGTGAAATAAGTATGCTAATTTCTTTGCATAATGATATACTTTATACCTCCATAGTTTCATTGACAGAGATTAAGTCGTTCTGAAGTTAGGGAGGAAACCCCTCCAATTTTTCTAATATTTTTATGGAAGCAACCTGTGGACAGCCTGTCGTTAGAACATTACGTAGCAGTTTTCAGACCATATTGCAGGCCTTTTTGACAACCCATGGCAGTACTGGGCGCACGATTCTCCAATAGCAGCGAAATCTGCTTTCATTAAGTTTAACTTCCATTCATTGAGCTGCAACTCTCAACATTTTGCAATTGCGTATAACACAACTATTTATTACTTATCGTACTGTGCAGCTATCTGTTACCACTAAATTCAAGACCAATACTCATCTGTTGTTCCACATAGCATTCATTCATTCTTTAATCTGCATTATTTGCGTTGAAAATTTGATTCTCACGCATCTCTGGGGTTTTCCCACCCTGTGATAGTTTTTTGCAAGAACTCAAGGCAACAGCATTGACTCCTTTTATGAATCTTATATGGAGGATCGAGCAGCTGAATGATCAGTCATCGGTCATGGAGGTCGTCGCTTGACAATTATTGCTTGGGTTTGAACTGAGAGATAGTAATGTGCATCAACCTTCGAGTGTGTGTAGCATACCAGGTATTTGTTTTATTTGATAAAGTGCCCGAGTCTAGCAAAAGTGAAGAATGAAGCTTATCTAGAGAGTCACCAAGAACTGTTGTTGTCTCGAGGCCAGCAAATTTTTGCCGACTTCATTTTGCACAGATTCGTAGGGCTGTATACCTGTCTGGCTCGCCTTTTTTTGGATCTGGAAAGTTACACTGCCCAAGAAAGAACTTGGTCTTACCACCTCGTTTTGATTCCACTAGAAAGCATGCGTTCCTGAAATATTTTGCCCCAATATCCTGCATCCACCATCTTGCCAGTAATTATGCATGATATCACTGTGTGCAATTAAAGGGGAACTAAGATCAAAAATGAAATTTTAATAGGTGATAGAGTGCAGTGAAACATAACCTTTGGTTTTTATTTCGTGACGAAAGCTTATCTAGTTTTTGAGATATCCCTTCCTAAAGTCCAGCAGCTACTATCTTGATTTTTGATGATGTCATACGGTTACGTTCCTGAGCATTGTCATTTCCTTAGTTACCCAAAGGCTAAGTTTATTTTTTCAAATGGACCTATCACATATCATCACTCTTTGTTAAAAAATGGAAATTGACTCCCTCACTAAAATTTAATCTTGAGTATTTTGGTAATGAAGTTTGGATAATTTGAGTTGTACCCACGTGACATCATGCATAGTTAGTGGCAAGATGGTAGCTACTCATCTTTATCTCTCGATATCTCCAGAACTAAAGTAGCTTTTTCTAGGAAATAAAAACCGTATGTCGTGTTTAAATGAGCTCTATCATTTACTAAAATTTCATTTTTGACCTTAGTTCCCCTTTAAGATTTTCAACTCCGATACCATAGTATTCAACATGTGGCAACCATGGATGGCTTTAGGCAGCACCACTGCGGCGCTTGAAAGTTACCACCCAGCACTCAGAATCCCCAGCAACATTTAGGTAGCCATTTTTTTGTGGCGATTCTCCGAGCTGGGGTCATACATTATGCTCAATTACAAACAACTGATACTAGGTAATTAAATTGTATGCTAGTCAATCTCGAATTCTTATAGGTTGGTTGGCATTTTTTAGCTGGTGCAAAGGTTCTCATTCATGAAGAAAATATCAGGTTGTTGTTAAAGGAACTGTACTCATCGTTTCTTTTGTCTGCAAACTAAAACTTACCTTAATTCACTCAAATTTCGCGCACATCTAATTTTTGCTGCAAGGCGATGCGCGAATAATTGATTGCGCGAAAATTTTCATTGATGGCGTAGTTCGCGAAAATTAAATTGTGCAAAGAGAAAAAAAAAATTACAGAACTGATTTTTTCTCTTGCAACATCTATACATCATATTTTCTCACTATTAATCTTCACAACCACACATGAGTAACTATTTGTAGGCTGTTTATTCAATAAATCAGTCTGCTTTTCTGGACTAAGCATGCGTGAAAAATTGAGCTTTATACTTCTGCGCGAAAATTAGATTTTCGCGCAACAGCCCTGCGCGAAAATTAAATGCGCGAAAATAAGATGCGCGAAAATAAAACTTGCACGAAATTTGAGTGAATTAAGGTAATGTGTTTTAGTGCAGTTTGATGAATTATGTGATCTGATGGCATCATCATCGTGTTTTTTTGCAGACAATGAATGTGGTTTTTGCAGCAACTGACTCTAGTGAAGAGATTGACAACGAAGAAGTGAGAATGTTTTTCTTTGTTGTTGTTTTTATTTTACAGTCAGTCACTATTACTCCTTGACTGAGCAGGGGCGGATCCAGAGTGGCGCAAGCGATGCTGCTGGATCACTCAGATTTCTCGAAGTCACCAAAATTTTGTGATATATCTCTTGCAAATCTTGCAACAACCTTTTGGTAGCCTTTTCGGGGAAAGCAGATTTTACCACCAATGGTTATTGCAAGCAAATAGCTTCCATGCACCTTCCACAAACCTGCCACTCCAGTGCAGCTCAATCGATAAAAAAAAACTTATAAATTTTGTCTGCTTTGCTTAGTTTCTACAACGCAGAGCATAGACACAATGCAGCTTTTCCATAGAGTGCTTCTGAAGCAAAGATGAAGCGGACATCGACCTCGTTTATGTGTGCATGGCAATCAACGGGTTGACGTTGTAGGTTTCCAGAATCATGAGTGATCTGCATAGAACACGAGCTGCTTTGATTGAAGTATAGTCACAAGAAAAGAACGTTTTGTACGACTATGACTGGAAGTGATCAATGAGTCGAGTTTACTTTCTGTATCAGATGCGGAATCTGAGTTTTCAATTTAAAGGGATCAACAGAAGGGAGATTTAGATACAACAGATTCAATATATGCGAAATAGTTCTAAAGCCTGCAGCTTTTGTAGAGCCCCACTAGTGAAAATGTTTTTCATCAGCCAGATTTTTCCCTTAATCCACCCGTGTGAACTTCTACTGTTTATGTAATGTTTTGCATTATTTGGTGTTCGGTGGTTATTTATTCATTATTTAATGTCAACGTTCAGTGTTGCTGGATTTTTGTTCTAGTTTTTTCTCGAGGGTGGAAGCGGTTTCTTACAAGGCAAAGTTTTTTTCAGGAATTGCTAAACCTGATTGCACTAAAGGTCAGAAAGTTTCAACCGTAGCATACTGCACTCTAAATGGAAAAGACAACCAAACATTTGGGCTCTTAGCCATGTTTTGACTCTCCACCCTCTTCCTCTATTGTGTCTCAACCTATTTGCCGCTAACAAACAGGTACACATTCTGCCATGATGCAGTTCTTAAGAGTATTTACACTGAACTATGTTCGTTCATTAACTTGGAGCCTCTGCGAGAAAAGGCTGAATTATTTAAGCGAGTGAAATTTGTTAAGGAAGGTACGAAAGTAGCTAAGTCCTCCAAGCGTAAGTCTGACGGCCTCCTTCTCTATGCCTCGAATTGGAACTTGTTAGTAGACCTAGACGCCATACTCGTGATCCCTGCTTTTTTTGGCCATCTCACAGCTTCGTCCTGATATTCTCATCTACTCTAAGTGCCTCTCTTCTGTGATCATCATGGAATTAACATGTCCCTGTGAAGAGAACATGGACTTCTGGCACTCATCGAAGACTGACAAGTATTACAGCCTCTGCTCCGAAATTCGCAGTAACGGATGGTCTGTTGACTTGGAAGTCGGTGCACGTGGCTTCTCTGCCAACTCTGTGAAGTCATGCCTACTGCATCTAGGCTTTAGCGGTGAGGTGGATTGGAAGGCCCCAAAAACCTTCGGATTTACTTCCATGAAAGCCTCTTTTGAAATTTGGCTAGCTCGTGACACTATAGATTGGAGTAGTGGAAGTGAACCGGTGCCTATTGTTAGCAAGGTTCGCTCTGGCCAGTCAAGTAGTGATTCTCCTGCTTATAAGAAGACTTCTGTGGTATTGCCCCCAGGTCCCAGTTCCAAAAATCCAAAAATCCTGTCAATAGGGAAACTCCTGTTACATCAAAACCATAATGACAACACTTACTTCGTTCTGGCAAAACCTACGTTCTGAGCATGAAATAATTGCTCCAGTTGGGTCCTCGTTTCTGAAAGTTATTTCACTGCTTCAGTTGAGTACAGTCCTGCGGGCTCCAGTTGGGTCCTCGTTTCTGAAAGTTATTTCACTGCTTCAGTCGGGTTCAGTCCTGTGGACCCTTCGCACTTCATGAAATGCTTACATTTTGTGATTTTGAGTTGTGGCAACCGCAATTTCGAAATGAATGCGCAACACGATATTGTAGAAGAGTTGGGTTACCTCTTGAACGAACTCTGCGCCCACTCTCTGGTACAATGAAGTTCAATAATCTGGATCAGCTGTGGCGGAAAAAATACTATTGAGGAATCATCTTTTATGCTTCAAGTATATATGAGTCATTCACTCCAAGAATCAATTAATCTTTTCCTGTGCCCGAGGCAAGTATCTCTGGTGAATTCTTGTTGCTCTAAGAAGACTTCTGAGTATCAAACTTCAATTGTAGCTTGTGGCCAGTACTTGATTGTACAACTCAAGCGCTTTATCCTGTCTACCGATGGATCAATTCGGAAAGATATCTCCTCCGTTCATATTCCACTTGAGTCTCTCACCCTCCCTGTGTGTGCGTGGACGGCTCAGTGACGGTTAAAAAATCTTTCCGCTTGATCGCAACTGCAAATCACAGTGGCTCGATCAATAGGGGTCATTATACTATCTACCTGAGACCTAGAGCTACTAACAGGTGGTTACATTGCAAGGACAAAGCAATTGTCCAGGTCAACAATCCGCTTTTCAACTCATGTGGAGCATACCTGCTATTCTTTGAACAATGCTAGCTACTGTTTCCTGTTAACTAACCCCTGCATTTGCAACTGGTGTTAGCAGGCCACTACCACTTGCGCCGCCCATACACACTGTAGCATCTGCTCTCGGGATATTCGGTTAAAGGGCGAAATCCTGGTATGGGTACGGGACTGATGAAGTTCTGCAGTGTAGGGTGTTATTTTCATGTCACAGAAGCTAGTCGTTGGTCTCCTGAGTAGTACCTCCCTGTGAAAGGGCACTGATGAGAGTTTTAGCTGCATCGTGTAGGTTTGCAAGTTCTTAGTTGCTGATTTGTTCCCCAGACGTCATCGTCGAGTCTTGCATTGTAGTTTTTGTAGACTATTCTGTTAGTCAAGTTCCCCCAAACAAATCTATATGACCGTTGTTTGTCTGCAGTATTTCTTGGGTGCAGCCTGAGGTGTTACGCAATTGTCATGCTATGCTGTGTTACATGATGAGAACAAAGTCAGACTGGCTGGCACCATGCATGTATGTTGGTAATTTACCTATATCCTAATGTGATGAAGCTTTATACCAAATATATTTTGATTCTTTTTACTGCACCCTAATTATAGTCATAATTTTAGCTTTCACAAAGTACAGGATATTACCTACTTACCCATTACACACAGTGCTCAGTTGCTGTTATCCAGTTGGTGTGCTTTTGTGGCATGGAAGGCACTGAAATTGCTCTCAACGTGGAGAAAAAGTCGTGATTGTGATTATTGCTTCAGCCGTTTGGTGTTACGTTACTAACATGCATGTGGCATATTCGTAGGTCTTGTGCACAAGTCATCCTTCTTTGATAATTTTGTTTGGAAGCTTAGTTAGCACTGAAGAATAGAATGTCTCTGTAGATGGTCTTCTGTCAGTATTTATGCAGATGGGGCCAAATCCCAATTCATCCCTATGACTTGTTTAAAGTACAAGATATTTGAATTTAGTGATTCTTTGGAATGTGTTTGCCTCTTTCTCTTGTAGTACCTGTATGGTCTAACAATGTCTCTTTCGTTCTGGAAGGCTTGTACTATCGCACTATTCATTCAGCTCATCTCATACGTGTATCCACCTGCTGACTGACCAAAAGATAAAGTTAGCATTTAAAAGAATTTTCAACTGTCAGCCTTCTTCCATACGCCTCTATGATTATATTTTCAGTGTGGTTGCTTGCTACTGTCATGAATTGCATGGTGCACTATTTTTCATTACATTTGTCTGCATTCGTCATTACTTTGCTAATGATTCTCCACATTACAGTTTAATTCTGTCCTTTTTGATGGACTCGCTCAAGTTCCGTTGTCCACTGGGGAAATTTGCAAGTCCGTATCCAAGCTGGCTAATAAAGCTACTTCACCTGATGCAAGCCAAGAGGCAAAGGTAAGCGGGTGCTATCCATGCTCTCTTTATGTTGCAGTGATTATAACATAATTTCAGTTCTAGTTACATTCTAGCCACTCTACAAAGGATTCCCAGCCTATCCAAACATCACTGACTGGCATATGTTTGTTACTATCCACAATGTTCTTTGATGCAAGCAATATTGCTTCCGGAATTTAATGCAAGTCAATCTTAAAAGATTGGGTTTTGACTACCATATACCAGTAGTCAGCTGGTGCTTTGATAAAACTCTGACTGTTAACCCTTCCGTGCCGAGCTTACAAGCCGATTTTCACCAGATTTGACCCTTTTTGGAGATAGTTGTTGAAGAGGTTAACTTTGTTGGTTCGGGTTCTAACTGGAACCATAGGTCGTGACGCTCCTCGGTGTCCACCTAGGGGTCCCAGTTCAGTGTAATCAACTCCCCATGCCATCCCGACTATAGTCGGGATCGGCACGGGAAGGATTAGTGCTGTACGTGTGTTGGCTATGTATTTTGATATTAAAGGCTGACTTCTGTTCATAGTTATAGTTCAATTCTTTTGGAACACCCTCGCCTATGTGTGGCTATTATTCCCTGCCAATAAAAACCTTTTCTGTACTTAATTTTAGCAAAAGGCAGTTGAAGCCCAAAAACGAGCGTGTTCCGAGGAATGTATGAGGTTGATGACTCCTGAAGATATGGAAGAACTAGGGAGATCCTGCATGGAGGGCAGTGCTAAGAGTATGCAAAAACTTGAAGGTGAAAAGGTATGGCTAGAAAAGTGTGTATTTGAAAAAAGGAATATGTCACTTGTTAATCGGGTGGCAGAAAGATCGGAAAATTAGCTTGCAAATTCATGCAACTGTTGCATAAAAGAATTGTTGTGCACTCTTCACCGGCAACAGGGTTATAATCCAGTATGCATCAATTTCATGGACCCCAGTCCTGTTTCCTCCTGTGAATATTTCTCAATGCAACCTGAAACTTGGCTTAGCTATAATCTTGGTCGAAATATATTGGCATTCATGCGTGTTTTGTGGCAAGATTTCGCAAAGAGCAAAGATCCACAAATCATCGCTGGCAAGTGGGCTATGCTTGGGAGGCTGATGATATCTGGCTTTTGAAAAATCTTGTTGGGGATCTCCAGGATGTGGCTCTGCTTGTTTTAGGGCATGGCATGGGATGTTTTTAATTTTTGAGGTAACTTAGAGAACAGAGGACATAGAATTCAGTCCTCTGTGGGAAATTGCTAGAAACTGCGTTGAAACACCAAACTCGAGTGGTTTAACAGATGCAAAAAATTTCTTGCATCAATTTCTATTCAAAGTGTTTTTTGGGTCGTAAAGTATTTTTTCTTTTTGCTGAAAAAAGCCTTTTTTACCAGATCTTGTATTGGGCTCCTGGTAGCAAAGTTTTGCCCTCTGGCCCACAAGGCATTATATGATAAAGATCAGCAAAAGGGTCTATTACAAGCATTGCAAGTGTTGTTGGGCATTCATTGGCATTGCATTATCACTCAAAATATTGGACATTTGAGTCATGAGTGTAGTAAAGGTGGCAGGAAAGATGATTAACTAGAATCCCAATGGAGAAACATAAGGGTGTGTCTTAACACTCAAACCGCCCTTGCCAGTACAATATAAGCATGATTGCTGAACCACAAACTCTGATAATTTAAGCCGGGTTTACATGGACGATATTTCGGTTTAAGTCCTTTCGACATCGACTAATTTGTTGGCACCATTGCTTCCCGTGCTTATGTTCACATGAACGACAAAATTATTGGTAAATCAATCGTAATTGACTAAGACATAGCTTTACGACAGAGAATATCATGTTCACATGGCCGACACAGTCCTATCTACATGTTGCTAGCCATGTCCAGAAGCTTTAGCAATAGTGGTTGATCTTATGGCTCCTTACGACAGGCAACAAAGAACAGAAAATTTCGTTCCTTACGACATGTCGTAAGCAAAAGGCGACAACAGGTGGTTTAGGTCTTAAGACAACGAAAATATACATTCACATGGGTTGTCTTTGTCATAAGATGTCGTAGACAGTTTTAGTCGGTTGCTCTTACGACAATTATGTCGTCCATGTGAACCGGGCCTTAAAGGGTTGACTTGGGTAATCAGTTTCTTACTCAAACGAAAGGAAATAGGAATTGTTGAAGTGTTGGATTTTGTTTTTCGGCATTGCAAAATTAGAAATATTTTTGCAATGAGGTCATTTAGACATTCAGTGCAATGAAGAAGATTTTCTAGTGTAGAACTGAAAATGGCTTTCTTAAAGGGATCCTCCGACAAAAAATCAACATAACTTTATTTTTAAAAAGTCGAAAAACCGAGTGGGAGACTGTTCTTACTTTTATCTGCAAGTAGCTTGTGTGTTTAGTCCAGCAAACATCAAATTAAAATTTGAGAAGCAAAACGCAGGCTCGACATCAATGGCGGGCGGAATTTCTCATGCTAATTCATGCACTTACGTATATAAGTTGGCATTGTCGGCAGTCACCAAGTCTATCGGCCGGCGCAGAGCTGAATCAGTTTGTTGCTCTTCGGCAAAGCAACAAAACAACGCAAAGTTTCTTTCCCTCCAAGCCATCTATCAACGCCGTTCTTACGTTTATGACCACCTTCTTCAACTTTTACACGCCAACTGAAATTGAGCAGGCAAATGAGCTGGAGTCCTCACGCAGAGATCATT
>JAOBRC010687230.1:0-10507 GCA_027575255.1 Scolionema suvaense | reverse complement strand
TCATGAAAAATCAAGATGGTAGCTGCTCGACTTTGAGAGCAAATATCTACAGAACTAAGGAAGCTTTTGCTATGCTGTTGATGCGAAATCCCATGTTTTGCTCTGCTCTATCATCTGTTAAAATTTCATTTTTGACCACTGTTCCCCTTTAAAACCCATGTTGCTATCAACTATCGAAAGCAAGAGGCTGCCCATCAAGGTTCAAAACGATAAAATCCTATGGAAAACTGGTCCTTTTCTGGAAAATCGAATGCATGGCCTGTCCTTCTAGTATATATTCTGGAAATGTTTACTATTACTTCGGCTCAAAACATGTTTGTCCTTTCCTCAATGCAACCAGAGCAAGACTTGTGTCAATCGATAATTCTCTGCAGATACTGGAATTTTCTGGACATGAGCACTGTGATGCAATGTTCTTTACCGACCTCCCAAACATGCAAATTTAGTGGAGTAGGTTATTTACATGGACTGGTACATAGTCATTAATTAAATTAATCATTGATAGTGAGCATTTGCACCATGATACGTGCAACAACACATGAGCACTTTTGAGGTAATTCTGCTTGAATTTTTGCTAATGTTAAGTCTGTTTTTACAAAAACTGCCCTTCATTTGGAGGTATGGAATGCAAGTTAGTCCAATCTTTGAGTGATCTTCTCAGGGCATATTCTAGAAGGGCAGGGCAAGCGTTCGATTTCCAGAAAAAGGGCAGCTTTTTTCATATTTTTCTAAGGATCTTATTGTTTTGAACATGAGGGGCAGCCTGTTGCGTTCGATAATCGATAGCAACATGGGGCTAAAATAAGCCCTGCTTCTGTCTTACTCAGCCATTTTTCCCTTAATAAGGAATAAAATCACTATCGACAAAAGAAAACGCTGATGATACTGATCATAACACGGAAGTGCCGAAAGTGTGCGAAGGCATCCTCTGAACTTCTTCTGAAAAATGCATATCAAAGTCAAAGTTCGATGAATGCCATAAATCATCTGCACTCTGAGGACCTATTCTAGAAATTAAGGGCTGCGTCCGAAATTAGAGAAATGGACAGGTTTGAGTCATATTTTCTCCAAAACACTGCTGAAATAAGTCTGATATGATCAAAATGGGTGCTTTTCTGGGGATGTTGAGAAGAGCAGCATCCGATATTCAGATAGTTGTTCTGTCTAAAATAGGCCCTGACTTTTTGTTTTGTGTCTTTCTGAACTTTTCCATGCTTTCTTAGGGACGGGGCCTGACAGGTCTGAAGAATCTTGGGAACACATGCTATATGAATTCGGTTATTCAGTGCTTGTGCAGCACGATTCCACTTGCTCGCTATCTCAACACTGGTGCTTATGAAAAAGACCTCAACTTACGGAACATGAACCGACACCCTGGTGAACTTGCCAGGGAACTTGCATTTGTGGCAATCGTGCTCGGTTCTGGGCAGTACCGTTCAATCAGTCCTTTTGATTTTAAGAGATCTGTCGGCAGATTTTCGTCTCAGTTTGGCGGGTATGAGCAGCAGGATGCCCACGAATTTCTCATGTTTTTCTTGGACGGTCTGCATGAAGATTTAAACAAGGTAAGCAATGTTTGATGATCCTTCAAAATTAAATTGACAGAAGCTAGAATTTATTATATCTTTTATTTCGAGATCAGAAAAACTAGTAAACAATTATATTGTGAGTACAACAATAGTGCAACAGCGATAGTGTCTAGCAATTCATATAAACACAATGTCGCCACTGTGAAAACATTGCCTGTCGGTGCCCTGTGTTTAGCATTAATATGAGGTCCTGTACTGCCCATTTACTTTAATTCTTATTTATGAAGATCACCGAATTTCAGAACTCTAATCCTTCAAAGACATCTTCTTAGGTTAGTTGCAATTGAAGCAATATAATAGCATAAGATTGAAACGGCTAACCTTAATTTGTTTAATGGTTGAATTTTCGTCAGCCTTGAAAGCTTACTTCATCAGAACTGTAGAATAGTTCTGATGAAATTCAATCATTAAACAAAATTAAGGTTAGTTTACCATCCTGATGTTGTTATAATTGAGTTTCAGAATTCAAATGACCTTTGTCTTTTAAATTTGCCTCCATCCTTTACACATAATATAACTACTACTCATTTTTTGTAGGTGAAGACTAGACAGCAGATTAAAGAACAGAATAACGACAATATTCCTGATGCTCTTGGAGCGGAGAGGGCGTGGAAGGACTACCTGTCCAATAACAATTCTGTGATAGTTGATTTGTTTCAGGTAGGAGAGATTTTCTACGATTTGAATGATTCATACATATCTCTGAAGTCCGCTTCTCCTGGTTAAATCCTCTAAAAAACAGTCGTGTTATTGCTCACAATGCTAGTTGTGTTTTATCTTCCTCTATTGTGTGTCCTTGCTACAAGCACCTTACAATGAGAAACTTGCCTGCGAAATTTCTACGACCGGCAGCGAGTTATCAATAAAATCTGAAATGGTGTTTGAGTTTGTTTTTATCAATTTTTGTCTCTGTTTGTTTATCAACCGGAGATGTTTCCCTGCGAGGAGGGAGAGCGTATTTTACATCTATTCCCACTTTCCTATTGCCAAAGGAGAGGAAAAATGACTGAGAATGCGTGCTCAAGCAAGTAATCAATTTTGAGCGGAATTCAGCTTCTGCTGGAAGTTAAAGTCAGTTCAACTTTCTGGCAGAATCTGAGTTTTAATGAAATTCTGGTGCAAGCAAAAATGCCTCCTGGGAAAGTCCAATGTATTCCAGTGTGTGACATTCATATTTTTTCTGCTCAGGGTCAGTTCCGTTCAACTGTCATTTGCTTGAGTTGCAAAAAACAGTCCAAGACGTTTGATGCTTTCAACTGCTTACAACTTCAACTTCCATCGAAACATTCGTGTTCTCTTGAGGTAAGATGTATTTCCTTACATAGTTAGTGAAGTTGTTTCCAGGGGCTATATCCTGGCTTCATTCGAGGAGACCTGTTGACCCCGCAGATCTATTTTTTGTCTCATCTTGCATGGAAGTATCTTAAAAGCAACAAAGAAGGCATTTGTTGTGAGTAGAAAGGCAATTTTCCGCAATTAATACTGCCTAATGCCTGTGACGCCAAGATTTATGGTGTAGCAGCTAGTTAACACTTCATGATGCTTCATTAAACATGGGTCGATTGTTGATTATGGGGCCGCACGTCCCCGTCACTTTACAAGATGAGTAACAAACCCCTCACTCCCACCCCCAGCCTGTTGACCTACTGGAGTGGATCAGATTCGAAGAAAAGGACAATTACGAACGAAATCCTTAGCATCTATTGTAGAAAAGGTATTGTTTATTTGAAACCTCCTGGGAGCGTGAGTGAGCATTGCTTTGGGAGACAAATTTACATAAATGCAATATTTTTTGAAACAAACTGAATTGTTAGTTTGATCATTAGACAATTGGGCACAGAGACCTGTGTACTAGCCTCTGATTATTCCTGAATATGCCTCTGGTGCAATTTATGTACTTTTGCAAATATATTCAACTTTGCTAGAGGCACTTGATTAGCACACTAACCTAGACGAAAAATCTGGGCTGTAATATTTGTATGGGTTCTCACATAGAGTGACATCTTGCTTGCATCATGTGATTAACAGTTAATCTTTATTAAACAAAGATCGAGGTGAGCTTTGTCTTGGGAGAAAATGTACCTTCAGTGAGTCTCCATCATTTTCGAAAAGTGTTTCAGTTCCCTGAAACGTAGATGGACGAGTTATGTCTATTACTGGATCTACTTTTAACTTGCACTTGATCACCTTACAAGCGCATGAATTCTTATTGCTGGAAGCATTTTTTCTCGCCCCTTTTGTCCATTGCTGCTGCTGTCGTTATCTTCTGTAAGAGGACTGTGATGATTTTTCATTACAACACCCTGTTAGAGTATGGACTCTTGGTTCAAATTGTGTTGACTGCACAGTTTTATGTTAATCGTTGTCTCCTTTGTAGCAACGCCAAACCTCGTACCTCCATGATTTTGAAAGACGTTCTTGTAGTTTTGCGACAAGTAGATAAACAAACTCATCATATGTTTTGACTGCTCTTATATTAATTGTCATTGTCTATAAATTCTGGAAGCTTGGTTACATTGCTACCATTTTACCAGGCAAAACAAAATACACAAAAAAGAGCTCTGCCTAAAGCTTTATGTCTATATCCACTCTCTATAATAAGCACCAAAAAAGGATATCTGACTGAAGATAATTCTTCTCTCTTTCGTCATTGTTATAAACTGTCTGAGTGAGCGCCTATGCGCATCATACATTACAACTTTCCAAATGGACTCCCATTTCCTGGTTTGAGGGGAGCACTGATTTAAGCAAGGGCCCTCATTAAATTTCTCAGCAGTCAAGAGGGAGCTCATTTAAGCTGGGGCGCTCTTTCAGGTAATTATGGTACTTGGGCTGTGAGCGACCTCTCCATTCCTAGGAAGTCGACTTTTTATGACGTATGTGTTTTTTCTTGATCAATTTGGTATTTGGTAATTTAGATGAGGAATCGCAAACAATATTTTTGTTGTGTTAAGCTTTTCGGGTTCTAACAATAAGTTTTATACCGTATATGGCATAGCAACTGTTGAATATTTTGCTTGTGTTTAATTTAAGTTAATTCCTTGAGCAGTTTTTGGTGTTAAATGTAGGTAAGGCGACGGCGATATCTTGTAATGTTAGAAAAAAGAAGTCTAGAATGAGCGATTTTGATTCTGCGAAGGAGGGAGTTTAGCATATTTAGGGTGTATGTTGAGGGCCTCAAGGGAAATTGGGAAACAATACAGGCTAATCTGTCAACGTAAAAATAAAGTTTACACTTATGTGTATTGTGCTTTCTTCATGCACTTGTCTTCTTACAGGACTGCATCAACTCTTTCACCAAGCATGAGAAAATTGGTGGCAATAATAGCTGGTATGGAATGAGTCATATATGCACTTTTTTGTTGTAAAAAGGATGAACTCTTCTGGATTTGTGCCATCCGTCTGAAATTTCAGGATTCTCAATGAAGGTTTTTCGGCAAATCTGATTTGGCGCCAGTATTTTCTGTTGCAGACTGATAGCCAAGTATAAATTTGTTTGTTGTGAAAAAGACGAAACTCTCTCAGATTTTTCTGGGATTCTGAATGTGCGTGTCCTAAATTTCAGGATTTGAAAGATCGTTTTTTGCCTGTGCCTGTGCCTGTCCTAAATTTCAGGATTTGAAAGATCATTTTTTTGAGCAAATAATATGGGTCGATTCCATTGTTTCACATTATATGCAGTATGTAGCCTATTATAGTGCAATCTCAGTATTGCGTACCTGTTTTCCTTTGCGCAAGTCAATTCTAATGCTCGTGCCCTGCATATTACCTGATTTTTCTTTCTTCATATTCCTTATAGGTAACTATGATTAAATTGCCGTTTTTCCACGAAGGTGATTTGGGTTCCTAGCATCAAAAGTATAGAACAGGATTATAGCCGACAAATTTAAACATTTTTTTCAGATTATTTTTGCAGCTATCTTTTGCTTACTCTGATAGTTCAAATCCGTTAGATTTTGATGTATTGTAGCCTTAATGAGGAGATGGGGTCAGATAGAGTTGTTGAAATTAAAAATTTTGAGTTATTTATGCGAAGATAAAAGGCACTGTCACTAGGACTCTAAATCTGAAGTATTTCAGCCATAGACGTAGACTAGAATTACTCGTTTTCTTTCTCACTCTTTCGCTCTCCACACGGCAATAACAAGAACTCCAAGTCAGCGATTCTACCATAGACGCTACCAAAAGAAAGATATCTTATTCTTGATGCTCAATTCTTGACTTTCGTTATCCATCTCAAAGTTCAGATCCTGGTCATGAAGATATCTTTTGTTTGATAGTGGCCATGGCTGAAATACTTTAAAGTCCGAGTCCTAGTGGCAATACTGTTACTTTGCATAACAAATCTCAAAATATTTGGTTTCAACGATTCTATCGGATCCTGCCCCTTTAAGGACCTGTTGTACTCATCAGCTCTTTGAATTTGCTGCTAGGTATTGCAGATAGATGGTGTTTGGTTATCGTTTGCTGTATGCTCGCATTTTTTCTGTAAAGCTGTCTCTCATGAACCAAAAGAAACTGAAAAAAACGCTCGGTATGGCTCGCTATATGGCCAGAATTGCAGTTCTGTTTAAAATATAAGACAACAAGGCTTCTGCCTGTGCTAAGAATTAGGTCATGTGTCCACTTTTCCGCTCCGTAAGAAGTTAGTTGTTCAAGACCCACACAATTTAAGGTATCGTGAAGGGCATTTGCATCCCAACATCCATCGACTTTCATTATGAGTATAATTTTCATATGCGCAGATTACCAGAACTGACTCAGCGCATTCTGTTTCCAATTCACTGTCCCTCTAATAGTTAATGCAAACGTGTTTTCTTACTCAGCGTTTAGATAACCAGTTAATATTAGAGCTTGGAATAGGAAATCGGCTTCTGATGCAAAGACCCTATACGAATTATGGAGGAAGGGTCTGAGACAAAGGCTAGTAAGAAGTGGGATATAGACTAGATAAGTCATTTCCTTGGTTCTGAACATCACACGGCCATCACTGACTCGGAGTTCTTGCTGTGGCTGTGTGGAGGGCAAGAAGAGTGAGAAAGAAAACGACTAATTCTAGTCTTAGTGGGATTGTGCTACCACTCTCTGAAGCATTTGCTGCTTCTTCATGCAATCGTTAAGTTCAGGTTTCTTTGTACGGGGTGCAATTCGTTTTTACCTCATCTTTGCCTGTACATGCTATACAGTATAATCTTCAATTAACAGACGCTCTAATTGGCGAACAGGTCCAATTAACGGACAAATTTCGTTTCTCCGGCAGAATTTAGGTCAAACTCTCATAAAAAAGTTTCTAATTAGCGTACATGCAGTTAGCAGACGCTCGAATTAGCGGTCAATATGCTGTGCACGAAATGGCATGTTTTGCCAGTTTTGCTCTCTGACTAGCAGATAAGGACAAGAAATAACCAAAAATCGTCAGTTTTTAATCTTTTTGTTTAAAACATTCAACAGTTTCACTGGTGGGTTCATTTCACCAGCATGTGGGGCCCAACACAACGGTATACTAAAAGGATTTCTACCGTGATTTCCTCATCCAAGATTCACTGTTTTGCCTGTTACATGAACTCCAATTTCACGTATCTCGGTACTTGCATGATGAACAAAATTTCTGAAAACTAGGCCAAAAAGCCGAACGTTCCAATTAGCGGACATCTCCAATTCACGGGCAAATTTTTTTTCCTCAATGACGTCCGCTAGTTAGAGATTGTATTCAATTTTCTTTACAGGAAATGTTCACAGTGCAACTGTTATCGTGAAGCAGCGAAAACCATTCAGATTTGGAAACTACCTCCTATTTTAATAATTCAGTTGAAGAGGTAATTTATTGTAATTTATTGTAATTTATTGTAATTTATGCATCCTTGCTGTTGTTTTGTTGCTGCTGTTGATCGTTAATCCTATTCTAGTTGGGAGGAATTTTCCGCCCCGCCTCAGTTATGCTTTTGAAATGGTGGCCTGCCTAAAAGGTGCAATCGTGTGATAAAGTCTGGCCTAATTCGATTTAACAATGCACAGTAGTGATAATAGTGTTCAGGTCAAATAATGATGCTTTTGGTTGTGATTCTCAAGAGATTCTTAAGATTTTATTGAACCTATCAATAGTGCTATTTTTGGTTGAGTTAAAAATTTTTAACCCTATTTCTACTTGACTTTTTGGGACTCCTAAAGATTGGGAGGGGGCAGATTCCACCCTCCCCCGCATCGATATTTCGGAGTTGATAACCTTGAAACGTAGTACACGTACTATACATTTAATAGTCGGCAATTTGGCACAAAAATTTGTTCTCAGGCTGCTGGTGGCAATGGTGATGTCATCACCTTTGCCTGGAAACAATGGATTTCCTTTGTTTTAGCGTACGACCTTTAGCAGGCTGTAAGTCCGTTGGAATATTACCCGAATTTGTTCTGGATGTATCTCTAAATACTACGTTTTACAAAATTAAGTGATTGTTTTTTTTTTGCACTCATTTAATGGGCTTTGCAGGTTTTTGGGAGCCATGACAGATCCATTTTTTCATCCAATTGCTTAGTACAAAATACCTGCTAGAGACAATGGGCTACTTGTGAAAAAAAGTCTTTCGTGCCAAATTGATGCTAGATAAGCTATCTATGAAAACTCACCAAATTTCCTGAAGGATGGTTTCCGTTAGAATGTATTCAGTATAAATTTTCTAATTAATTGGTCAGAAGTGCTCGCTTGTTTTTGGACTCCCGCTTTAGTAGCTGAATGAATTTTCCTGAAATTTGGTGTGAAGGTGACAATCCGTAATTGACGAAAAGTGATGGAGCTGGAGTTTTGAAAAATTTTTTGTTCGGCTTGCAGGTGGCAATTTATGCCCAAAAATGGTAATTTTTAGGGTTTGTTGAAGACCCGTTGTACTCGTCAGCTCTTTGAATTTGAAGACAGGTTTGGCAGACATTTAGTCTTTTGTTATCACATGCTGCACTTTTCTATAGAACTGTCAATCATAAACCAAAACGAACGCAAGCTTTGCCTGGAATTCTGATAAATCACAGGTACCTGGCTGCCTTGCTGGCCAGGCGCACAGGCTGGTTACTATCTCATAAATCAGGCTCACAATGCTGACTGTGTGGGTTTGTTTTGGTTTGACGAATACAATCCGTCTTTAAGATTATTTCAAAATCTGTTCATTACTTTTTTGTGATTTTAGGTGTGAACCTACTGGGCAATAGTAGTTATGCTGTGGACCATGTGTCATATCTGGGAAAACTCTCGTTCGGCTTGCAGGTGGCAATTTGTACAAGTCCAAAAAGTCGTTTTTCATGTTTTTTTCCAAATAAGTCAAAAACAGTTCATCCGATTCGTGTCATTTTTGATGAGAATATTAGGGGCAACTCTACACATGTTTTGAACCATATGCCATGTCTCCTGAAAATCTCGTTTTGTTTGCTGGTGGCAATTTATGTTCAAAAATGGTGATTTTCAGCGTTTTCCACGTATGTCATGAAGGGTTGATCTGTTTATTGTTATTTTAGGTGTGAATATTTGAGGCAATTGTATGCATGTTGTGAACCATTTGCCATGTCTCGGGACAATCTTGTTTGGCTTGCAGGTGGCAGTTTGTGTGCAAAATTGGTGGTTTTCAGGTTTTTTTCCAAATATGTCATGAGCGGTTCATCCGTTCTTTTTCATTTTTGGCATAATTCATAGGGTCCTGTCTGCATACGTTATGAACCATGTGCCGTTTCTGAGGAAAATCTCGTAAGGCTTGCGGATGGTAATTTACGTCAGAAAATGGCTGTTTTCGTTTTTTTTCGAAATGTGTCAACAATGGCTTATCTTTTCATTTTTGGCGTGGATCTTAGGCGCAACAAGGCATATATTGTTATGACCCATGCTTTATATCTTGGGAATATACTGTTCTTCAGCATGCAAGTGGCAATTTATGTCAATAATTGTTGTTTTAGCGTTTTTTCATTGTTTTTCAAGAATTCTTCATTATGCTTTTGTGATTTGCGGTGCAAATTTTATAACTTATGTGTTATTCTCTTCTTTGATCTGACGCGGAGATTCTCTAAAGTTTGCGGGAGTCTACTAATTGTGTGACTTGTTGCGACTGAATTAAAGGACAAACCCAAAATATTTTGTGGAACTAGCTTTTGTGAACCCCGTCTATCGATGGATTTGGTGTAATTGGTTTTTGCGAATGTAGTGGTTGGGACAAGTGTTTGTGAAACTTCATGGCCATTAACGATGACCATATTTTTCTGCTTTTCCTTCCAAAAATCTTCTTTTTATTCTTCTCGTTTTTGATTCCTTTTGCAGATCCAGTTATTGCGCATGGTCGATTTGAGGCGTTTTGCGGAATTATTTTTTGCGAAAGGTCCTAAAATTCGGAAAAATTAGTTCAGCAAAAATCAAATGCTTCAAAAATTAATTACATTAGGGCATGAGAAAGAAGCTGTAGATGCCCTTCGTGCATAAAAACAGATCGTGTATCACCTAATGCTGCATTTTTTTCAAAAACCTTTTAGAGACGATTAATTTTAGTTACTACTATGAGCAGTTCATACTTTCACAACAATCAGAATACTATGTGTTCTGACCCAACTGCAGACTTTTGGATATACGTTTCGTTTAGATTTTCCTTTGATGGCCGGTTCCACAATAAAATGCAAACATCTGTGAATTTTCCTGTTGGGGAGCTGAACATGTCAAGGCACGTGGTCGCTCCATCGTCCAAGTTCACGAATTACCGGTTGTATGGTGTGATCAATCATTATGGCAGCTTTGAATCCGGGCACTACACGGCATACTGCGAAAACGCCTACCAAGGACAGTGGTACACGTATGATGATAATGTTGTGAAAGATATGGACCGGAACAATGCAAAGGTACGTCTTGCGCTGGATATAAAAGATTAAACTAATAAGAAATTATTTTCCTTCGTGTTGCC
>JAOBRC010687119.1:0-10507 GCA_027575255.1 Scolionema suvaense | reverse complement strand
GGGCTAGTAGGCCGGCGGCTTCAAACGTTTTTTTCTTCTTTTCTAGTATTTGACAAAATGTAAGGCATATTTTGTGAACATTGACTATTTTTACCTGCAAATTCTGTTCAAAACGGGACATTTGACGTTTTCATCATGAGTTCGCAAAAGAACTTCGTTCCTACTGGTCTCAACAATGTGTCTGCAGTGTTTGGTGGCGTTTCGAGTAACAGGGTCTACTTTGCAGACCCGAAACGTTGCCAAATTTACACTATTTTTTAATTTACAGACCGGTCTGTAAAATTACCTAGCCGTCCTTCTTTTGCCCAAAATTTAGAATACATAATGAACGTGGTATTCTCTATGTAAGTGCCAAGGTTCAAGTGTATTGGGCTTCAGAAAGTGTCGAAATTGTCATAACCAATGTGTCCTCAATAGAGAGCCCTGATACCGCGCATCTACAGTATGACAGTGCCCGGTCAACCGTTTCATCCCTCTAAACAGACAACCAGACACCCACATTTGACCACATATGGCAGGCAACCTTTTATTAGAACTCCACCGGGGTGTACCAAAAATTATACTTACGGCTCTAGGGGAAGTATCATTTTCGAGGGGGCAGGGGGTGTACCCCTCTTTACCGTTCGAAAACTAGTTGTTAGCGTTACCCACAAAGGGTTAAGATTCCAGTTGCTGAACACCCCAGATACACACTCTTTTTGTTATAAGCATAGGGTAAATTCGGCTGAGGGTCAATATGCTTAAGCTTTTTCAGATTTGAGCCTCAAAATGTGCTTAGTAGTATGCATAATCCTTTTAGGTGTAAATTTAGTACGATGATTTGAAGGCTCGCTTTCTGCACGCCTAACTTTTGAACATCACATTTCAAACTTCGTGCTGCAGTTGTGTTTAGAAGAAACATGAATAAATGCTCCATAAATGCCCAGTTTTTAGAAAGTTCTTCAAGGCTGAGATGTAGACGGCTCAGAGAATACACGGCGCAGAGAATGCTGGTCAAACTTTCAGAGGCTCGAGAGATATGCTAAGCACTATGCTTAATTTTCCAAGTTTCCCAGCCTCAGTATGCTTATAAACGTAATGTTTATAAAAAAAGAGTGTAATCCAAGTAGCTCTTCTCACAATTATACAGCTTAATTTTTTATTGCTATGAAAATTCAAAGAAAATGGACATTGGACTGGATAAACTTTTGTGAAATTGGCAACATACACTTTTGCATGCAGACGTGGAGACTCGTGAAATAGGCACAATGACATGTCATTCTTCCCAAAATAATCAGAGCACAATCAGAGTGCAGCTCATGAACAATGAACATACGAAATTTTTTATGCAGAGAGTTGACCTGAAGCAAAAGCAGAGTGGCCAAAATTACCCAAAACTGGTGTACTTACCACACCAGTGAAAAGCTGCCTCTGAAGAAACTGGCAAAGCTTCTAGCATGATTCTGTGCTGGTATTGTGAAAATTGTATAGGAATATCATGACAGCCGTAAATCGTGTCTGCTGTGCAAATAGATATAAAAAGAATCCTTAAATTGACATAGGCCATAGGCAATGCGGAGGGCAATGAACTTCTGATCGCTTTCAACCATCCGCTATGCACAGAAAGGGTTAAACAAATATGCAAACAGAAAAGAAATCAAAAAAATTAGGACCAATAAAAATGTTCCACACTTTAAAGCTGCTGATATGGTAAAACGCGCGTTGCGAGTTGCGAGTTGGGGTTTTTGAATTGCCTGTTACGAGTTGCGAATTGGGATTTCAAAGTTCAAGTTGTGAGTTGCAATTCTAAAGTGCGAGTTTTGAGTTGCTACACGCTTTTTTATATGCAACATAATTTTTTTCGGAGGCTCGGTGTTGCTTAAGTTTTCCTCTTGCTCAGACTCGATCGTTGCTCAGCTGTTGCTTGTTCACCATAGACGGGTGTATCAAGATTTTACAACAGAGTTGCTTTTTTCTTTAATCGAGTTTCAGACTATGGAAATGAGAGAAAGTGATATTTATTACTAAAATATTCTTCAGTTGTACTACCAAGAATTTTCTTGCTCTTCTACATTTTTGTTTTTGAACCTAGTCCAGGCTGGGTTGTTCCGTAGCTCTTGCTAAACTTTTTACAGGATTTGCGCCTCGAGTTGCTTATAAAAAGTTGCTTTTAAAATAAAGCGTGTAGTAAAGCGTGAGTTACTTTTACGAGCTGCGATTTATTTTTTTTTATGATTTTTTGTTCACAATAAAAGCAACAACAAAAACAGCATACAAGAATCACAGAACGAAAAATAGGATGTCTCTAGGCTCTGTTATTAGCGCTTATTTCTAGTGAAGTGACTGAAGAGCAGCTGAATCTGAGTTGATTGAATCTGATGTACACTAAGGTAATTAATTTTTGCGGAACTATTAGTAAGCAGACTCTGAGAGAACTTGATTTAGTTAGAGCAGAGACTGTGAGCAGGCTAAACAATCACGTGTGACGTCACTATTGCGCCATTAAATAATACAATACATATAGAGTATATACATGCCCTGGGAATGCTATGGTATACGATAAACTCAACTACGAGATGATGTGAAATTTTGTAGGCGGATGCCTCTATTTAGCTTGCGCAAATCGATGATATTGGGAGGGGTAAGAGCATTGCATAATTTACTGACCAGAAATCATAGTTGCTCTAACAAGCCTGCAAAATACCTTGAGTAAAAATAGAGATGTGTGGAGTCTTTTGGATTGGTTGGAACAATTTGATACAAGAATTTGCACTGAATCTTTTGGGCATTCTTGGGGCCGGACTAGTTTTATTACTATTATTTGGTTTCGTTCTTTGACAGCATCGGAATTTACTGACCGGCCAGTAATTTCAAATGACTTTTCCGTATCGTTTTTCTGCTTTTGCTTTCATTTTAGGGCAATACACTTCTGAATTTAGTTGCACGTCAGGTATTAGGTTTCTCGGAAACTTCTTTTCGAATTAGTATTTTGCAACCTCTAAGAGGTGCACTTTACAGACCAGATGGTTTAAGATTCGTGCTATCCCTATGATACCTGCTCACTTCACTGGTAACAAATAAAGGGAGCATAGGTCTTCTAGCGAGCAACTTTGAAACAATAAAACGATGCTTAAAACCAAATATAAGTTACTTGTTCATATGTTCGGTTTCTTACAGAAACAAGTAACACACATGCGTTAGCCTGCAACCACAGTCCAACCTGCGCTCATCCGCTTGCTTGGTCTGTTACCAATGGAGGAGATTCGCGTTCTTCTGATTATCAATATTTTGATAATTCGCGCGCAAGCGCTAGCACTGTCATACGGGATCTCGCATATTCTTGCTAAAAACATGGCGGCGAAACTTGAGGCTGGCTAGTAAGAGCAGTTTGTTACTTATGTTTGGAGAGGAAAAGTGGAAGATTTTGGGAGAAGTATTTTTGGAAAGACTGAGAACAGAATTAGCTAAGAACAGTACATATAGGCTCTAACCTTACTAGCCTAAAGCCTGTGCACTCATTTCTTTGATGCCAATTGACTGATGTGATTGAAGCTCAGAGTTGGATCCGTTGATAGAAATTTGTCGAATTGTTTTTCTATAGACTGTTAACTTTGCTTCCTCTTCAGTACTCAAAATATAGCTACACCTATACGCTAAGTACCTAAAGTACGTCTAAGCAAAGTAAGTACCTGGGGTAGGTCTAAGGAAAGTTATTGACTTTGGTCAAAGTAGTTATTGTATGAGTGTAGGTAGGTAAGCCTATAGGCAAGTAGGTAGACTTGCTGGTTGGCTAGAGCCCAGAGTAGAACAGGCTTATGTCTCCCTGCTATAGCTGCCATCCCTGCGTCGTGTAAATAGAGCACCCAGTGGAAAGGTGGAAATATTACAAACCTGCAGCTGCAGGATTACTTACTTGCTTTGGTTAGTAGATAGGTTACTCAAATAGATGTATTCTAGCTAGAGGTACCTACACATTTTTATAAGAAACCTATTTATATGAAACCGACTAGTACAGCCTCCCAAAATTTCAGAACCTTTGACTGCAGAAAAGCAGGAACAAAAGCAAGAAACTTGAATTTTTCAAGCAAGAAATATTATTGTTTGCTTCCCCACATATACCAACATATTTTGAGTTACAAATTCTTGAAATGTGAACAGATCAGTCGCACAGGAATTTCTATTGTAGCGCTTGTTATTTGATTGATGCACAGTCATATTATGATTTGGATGCATTGTTTGGTTGGTTCCAGGACGTAGAAAACTGTAAACTTTGGAGTGTTGAGTGTGCTTCTAAGAAACGTTTTGTATTCAGAAACTTGACTAACCTCCCCGTAAAATCTCAAGAAGTTTAAGAAACTTGTACTACTACCATGGGTGCTTGGTTTCTTATAATACAAAACATGTAGCTAGTCTAGGGTTATAACTAGGCCTAGAACAACTATCAATGCATTAGGGTACTGTAACTAAACTGATGGAAGAAGGTTGCCAAAAAAAATGAAACAAAAGTGACGTGCATGTCATGAAACCACAGTTCGTGTTCGAAAGGACGTATCCATAAGTTTCAGGAGATAATTTTCAATTTATACAGTATTGTGAGTGTTGGGAGCATAATCTCACAGTTCCATGTATAATATTTTATCTTCCTAAACCACAGGCCTGGCGCCACAGGGGAGTTTTGGGGGGCTTTTCCCCCCACAATATTTCAGCATTTAAAGAATTTTTTATCACATTTACTTATCAGTTCACTGTGTTTCGTCATCTGGGCCCCGCATATTTCTTGTCCCCCCTCATTGATTCTCGTGGCGCCATCCCTGAACCAAGGCGTTTCATGGCGATTCCTTGATTAGACCCTAATTCCACATACAGCAAAACATAGATAGATATGTACGTGCATAACATCACCCAGCAGGAATGGTAAAGAAAAGGCTAATATGTTCATGATGTTCAGCTCTGGCTTGAAGGGTCATTTATCACAAAAGCAACGCCATCATTCATCATTACAGCTTTTGAGGAGAAAATAATTTCATACGTGCATGGAATTATTCAGATGGCAATCTTGTGTGCCATTTGCATAACCTAAAGTGGACTTAACAAGTACAAACGAGGTGGTAGGTATGAGTTTCAAGTATCTTTTTTTGTACCTGTATAGTGACAAACCATCCCCTCCTTACCTGAAAACCGATGTTGCAATTTGGGGTGTTACACCCAGCATCTGGAAAACTCGCCATTGGTTATCATGTAATCCATCGCCTCCTGAAATCCATGGCTTTCAAGTCTCAGAGTTACTTCCCTATCCCTGGGCAGGGTAGATGAATGCTCAAAATATTACTTTACCATTTTGCCTTACTAACACTCCTGATAGTACCCACTCACTCACCAAATCTGATTTTCCTAATAGAAACATGTGGGCTACAGATACTGATCTTCTTTGAACTCCCGATACATAGCTGGCTATAAACCTGTGACATGTTACATGATACCAAAATTTTCCAAAGAACGTCATGTGTCGTGGTTACTTGTCTATTTCGTTGACAGAGTGTAAACTGATGCTGTGAGCAGCACAATTGTGTGAATGTATACAGAACGGCTTATGCTAAAAGACGGAAAACGGAAAAAAATTCCGCTAGCCGGAAAAGCACATTGCAGAAATTCTCCTTCTGATTGAAGACTGGGTACATACTGTGCAAGGTAGAGTTCTGTTTCAGAAGGTCAGTCGAGTCGTTCTCGGGCCTTAACCCTATTTTACATGGGCTTTTTTCGCGTTGAATATCATGAGGGGGGGCCTGACAGGCCCCCCTATCTAAATCCCAAAATACTTAAGCAATAGCTATGAAACTTGGTACGTATGTTAACCAACTCCTATAGATCACATTGGCATAAATTAGAAGTCAATGACGTCACTGATTCTTTTGTTACGTCATAAAATGCAATAGGTGGTGTGAGAAATTATGCAAAATATCATGAAATTATGATTTTCGCTATTTTTTGGTCCAAAAATGCAAATTTAACGGTTCTATTGGACTGAACCAGTAAAACTAGTTGTATTACAGCTTCAGAGTCTGTAATATGCATGGACTAGCTAAATATTACTATTTATTAGCCAAAAACACTCAAGATCGGATCTGAAAATTATCGCTTTTTGAGCCAACAGCCGTTCACATATGCCATATCTCCATGATCTCAAATTTGGCCATGATTTGTAATATAGGCATAAAGTAAAAGTCACAAAATAACAATGGTGTACCGTATATACAAAAAACGATATCTGAGAAAAACCATAGGGGGGAGCCTGACAGCCCCCCCCCCATGTAAAATAGGGTTAAAGGCCAGATTTTCTGATAGAACGAATTTTTAGCATTGTCAGGTTTGAGCGAACCCCTCAACCTGAGAGGGGGTAACGTAACAAAGCAGCCAAGTGCAATGAATTTTCGATTATTCGAACGCAGTAAGTAATGAGGTGTCGCTTGCTGTGGTACGTTTCGTGTTCGACGGGTGTTTGCATTCCTCAGTCTCAAATCATTAGCTTTGGTCTCGGCCTTGTCAAAAAGAACCAAGCAAGCAGCACAATCAGGAGGATTTCTGAGGTAGTGAGTTCTTTTTCCACACAAGATCAACGTTATGCAAGAACACGTCAGGAACGCCTTAAAAGCGCTAATCTTTTCGGATAATTCTTGGAGAATGCTAAATAAGTCCAAGACAAAAGTACGTGTTCTTTCGATTGAAGTTAGTATTCAACAACACTCCCTTCGCCGAAAATTCCAAGTACTAAAAACATTTAAAGTTTTGCGATCGACATCGGGAACTGGCGTCAGGGAACTTCTTATTAACCCTATTTGCACTGGGAGGAGGGGGCGTAAATAGGGGGCGTAAATTCTTCCTCCCCGACAAACGTTTAGCGACATTTCCTGAACGGCAAAAGCTTAAGAGGTAAAATTTGGTGACTTTTAATATACTTCTATGGGCTATAAGGTGAAATAAGAACCATGTTCAAAATTCCCAGTCTTTTGTTGCCAAATATTTTGGTATAAGGTGAAATAAGAACCATTTTCAAAATTCCCAGTCTTTTGTTGCCAAATATTTTGTTCATATTTGTGCCAAATATCTTCCTGCTCCTTTCCTGGAGAAATCATATCAGCCAGCAAAATGACAGGGTGGTGGTGACTGCGATCCTGATATACAAAGAGAGGGTGCTCGACAGTCAAGGTAGCAACGAAAAAAGGACCGCATTTATACGTCATGTCGATGCCCATCGGACGTAAAAACTTAGAAGTTGGGCTGCATATATCTCTTATCCACGACATGTTAATAGCTGCGAAAACATAAGGAAGTGGAGCCGTTCGACCATGAAAGAAAAAATCCTGTTTGAAGTCTGTAGTTGCAGCCATACTTGCAAGCTTACTGAGGTCTGGGATTTTCGGTTTTCCTGTCTTGCAAAATTTTCGCCGATCTTCAATTCCTGCTATCGCGTTGTACACTTGCTTTCGGTTTCGTGGCGCACTCGATGGACATGTCAAAGACAACGACCCCCCAGCTTGGAAATCAAGCAATGAAATTACTTGCTTAGGTCTGATTTTCTTGCCATATTCTTTCATTTCTGCTATGACTGAGGGTTTAGTGCGGACAAAGTTATGCTGACACTTTGAGTTACCATGTGCAGAAAGAAAAGGATTTTCTAGTATGCTCTTGCATGGCTGTCCATCAGGCCCTGTCACTGAGCATAAAATCACTGCAAATCGCATTAATTCTCCTTCCAACACCTGCACCTTGGTAATACATCTACGCAACACATATCCATTTCGCTTGCATGAATCACGTAGATTACGGCTTGGCCACTATATTTGATAACAGTTTTACCTTTGGGAAACTTTTTGAAAGAAACGATGTGTTTGTTACGAACTTCAACTGAAATTGATTCTGACGGAGAAGAATGTTTCTGATACATCACACCATCAGTTGTTAAATCTCTGGCCTCGATCGTCCGTAGATCAATCACATAGACTGCGTTTTTGAACACATGATATGGAACGGTTTTACACACATCTTTCGTGTCCACGGCACCGGCAACACAAATCCGAAGAATGTTTTTCAGTCCTAGTTTTTCAGTGGAAAACGTTGACCATTGATCGCCACCTAAAAGTCGAATAAGTAATTTTATTCCTTAAACATATAGTAGACAGGGCTACAAAGGACCCAGAATTACGCGAATACAGGCCTGCTAGAACACACCCCGGCCTGTGTAGGGTTAACCTAAACCATCAGTTTTCATCCAATAAATAGCCTGCTCACAGCCTCTTAACGAATCAAGCGAAACATAGTGTGCATGCTTGTTTAGCAGGCTAGCAACCTACAAATCACGGACAACATATTCGACCACATTACCAGCATACATGTGCATTTTCATTAAATTGACGACCTTGTTATCGTGACTCTCCTTTCCCTCTGAACAGTGATGCTTTCATGGCAGTAAACGTTGCATACGATCAGCAAGCAAGAAAGACATCTTTACATCATTGTGTTTGAGGGAGGGGGGGAGGGTGGTAGAAGACTTACACTTGATTTAGACCCATGTGCCAATATATTTTGTCCTAGGTTGACAGTTCTCACTTACTAATCATTAATTGCGCATGAAGTGGGAAGGAAATCGCAATTTGATTTTACTCCCTTAATACTGTCTCCGGCTTAGAGAACTACACGCAGACCAAACATATGTATACATGTATAAGGGAACAAAAATTGGCAACAAGAAACTTGGTGAATATCTTGATTCGGGCTAAAAGACGTCCAAATGCTATTCCGCCCAAAACTGAAACTTTCGAAAAACCCAATGTACTAAAAATTCCTCTCGTCAACGTTTTTCACTAATGTAGGTAATGTATTTACATTTCCAAAAAGAATGTATAAACGTACCTCTATCTATGGATTCTTCAGCACCCTGGCTGTAAATACCATCTGATGACCATGAGTTTGTGTCTCCATCGTTGTCACTATGGATACTAATTGATGTGCTTGGCGGTAGATGTCCACTTCCGTCACCATTGATACTAGCCGATATGCTTGACTGTGGATTTCTAGTTGCATCACTATGGATACTAGCCGATGTGCTTCGTGGAGCGTTTCCAATTCCATCACTATGGATACCAGTCGACGTACTTGGCTGTGGATTTCCAGTGTTGTCATCATGGATACTACCAGATGTGCTTGGCTGTACATTTGCAATACCGCCTCTATGGATATTAACTGATGTACTTGGCTGTGGATTTCCAGTACTGTCACGATGGATACTAGCCGATGTGCTTGGCTGTACGTTTCCAATACCGTCATCATGGATACTAGCTGATGTGCTTTGGTGCATGTGTCCAGTTCCGTCACTATAGATCCTAGACGATGTGCTTGACTGCATGTTTCCTGTACCGTTACTATGGATACTAACTGATGTGATTGGCTGTGGATTTCCCCGTCCATCAGCATGGATACCAGCCGATGTACTTAGCTGTGGATTTCCAGTACTTTCACCATGGATACTAGCCGATTTGCTTGACGGTGTGCTTCTGGTACAGCTATTACAGATAGAAGCTGATCTGTTCGTTCTGAATGAAAAAGGGATTGAAATTTTCGGCATAAGAACTACACATGACAACTGCACGAATCATACCAAGTTTTAACCGTAAAAAGATGGAGCTTTTTGGACATAAATTAGGCTGACAGGTGGGGAGGGGGGGATGGGAGGTAGGCTTCCATACATTCCAACAATGGGTTAGTGATTCAGCGAGTACCCACCATGATTGGGTCCGAGAGGTTTAAGTTGGAAAATTGAGTGCTCCTGAATGCTGGACAGTGCGATTCAAGACCGTTTCTAGAAGTCAACAGTAAAGTTGAACTTTCACAAGATGCAAGCCTATTTGGAGACAAAAATTAATTGGTTTGTAATTTTTAAGGTTTCCCAATGATTAGACAGGAAAAGCACGACTGGGATTTGAAAAACTCATACTTAAAGCAATACAACGGCCAAAAATTAAATTAACATAGTTGAAAGTCCTTTCCAATTAAGGAACGTCGTTCTTTATTTTATGTGAAAAGCTGCTTTCGTTTACGAGGTACAGGCCTTTACAGTTGCTAAGTTTCTGCCACCTTTCTTAGGCACAGTAATTATGCATGACGTGTGTTATTATCAATGAACTTAGTGAATATTTGTGACTGAATTGTGCGTGATATGAGGACAGGTGAACATGTTTGATTACACTACTTTTGTCGGACCATGGATATGTTTAACCCTATCCCAGGCGGGCTTTTTTGGATTAGTGAAAGGCGGGGGGGGGGGGGCTTTTTTGCCCGCCAATCCTAACTTCTGTTTTAGAGTAGCTATGACGGTGAAACTTGGTAGGAAGTTCCATTCACCTTAAAAGACCTCAAAAATATTGGTAGATTTGTTTCTGGTCCCAGGCTCCCTGAGATATGACGTCATATGTTACCAAGGGTAAAATAGCCAATGTTTTGCCCGACTTTGCCCGAAAATCACGTTTTTGCCCGT
>JAOBRC010687008.1:0-10508 GCA_027575255.1 Scolionema suvaense | reverse complement strand
GCCCGGAAGTACCTGTTAGGCCATGAAACACATACTGTGCTTTAAAACAGTCTTTTAGGTAGAGCAAGAGATTTAAGTGAAAGGTTGGTCAGAATTTTGAGAGATTTTTTCGCATTTTTGGACCCGAAGCCCTCCCAACGTTCTCTTGCTGTGCGAAATCCACTCACCGGCAGGAAATGAATCTTATGCTATTGTATTCAGCATGAAAAACGGTGAAAGTCACAAAAAAGTAGGCTTAAAACATGTAACCAAAAAAATTCTACGTTGATCAATACGCGAAAGTGGCGGAATACGCCCCCCCCCCAGTATGAATAGGGTTAAGTATTTTCCAGAAAAAGGCATAAAAAGGCACAATTTCAACTTCTCTCTGAGGGCATTGCATGTGATAATCGCATGCAAATGAAAGCTAAAATTTGCCCTGGTTAATGCAGCCACTCTACCTGGCCACACTCGGCTCTCATACTGCAAGATGGATAAAGTTCAGTCTGGCCGCTCTGAGTGAATAGTGAATGACTTACTCTAAGGTACTTAATAGAAGGCGGGCACTTATTAATTTTTGGATATTTTTCCTCCCCCAGCTTATTTAGACTCCCCTCCCTGCTTATTGATTTCTTGCATGTCTTACTTTTTTCACCACAGGAGTAAAATTTCCGGGTTCTTCAGGTTCGTAGAATTGACACATTGTTTGTGCTCAGAATCTTTATTTTGCGAAGAAGTGTTCATAACTATGCATTGCATGTTGATACAGTGTTTCTTCACAGTATGTTTTCGAACCCCAAAATGATTTGTGCAATGATTTTCCTGATTTCTGACCCCGGGACTTACCATGGCCCTCCCACTTATTTACTTTTCGTAAACTTTCCACCCCCCTCGGTGAAGTAGCATAAAATTTTTTTTTAGCATAAATTTTGTGCAACCTAGGTACCAGATTTTGGGTGCCTGACCGAAAATATGGGTGCTCGCCTGCAGGACCAAATTATCTGTCTAAAAGTTCATTTGAGATACTTTATTGCATCTTTGTGTTTTATTCCTAGCTCAAATGTCAATAGCGTGACTGAATAAACAGGATTTGGTGTTCGAATGTGTTCCAATTTGTCAGTTATAGGACGGTGTAATTTAAGAAAATTTGTAGGTTGAAGAGGGTGTCTGTTCGGGCGCCCAGGATGAGAATTCTGGTTGCCCGAAGCCTAAATTTGAAATTTTTGGATGCCCCGGGCACCCACCATGTTGCACCACTGCCCGTGCTATTAATAAGACCCCTCTTCTATAAGGTACCCGAGAGTAAAGACTTGTGTGAGTTGTGGACCAATTTTTAGCTCTTGCTTTCAATTGTAGCTATTTATTTTCTCTTTACTTGCATTGAAGGACAATCAAACCCGCGCATGTACAGAATCAAAAGTTTATAGACATTGGCCCGCTGACATGTTGCAATATACCTAAGTTGGGTCCTACTGGCACAATGGGAGTTGCTAGTCCATGCGGGAGTGGAACGTTAACCATACAGGTTCATGTTTGTGGCTCCTGCAGCAATGGCTCATCACCATTGCTGACGTCCCACTGCTTCTCCTCTGCCCATTATTGAAATGACATAGGAGCTGACAGATCAGGCTAAATTTTGTTGTCGACTTTGCTGACAGGTCTGAGACACTCAACAGCTGCATATAGCACTGCTTATGCTGTTATAGAGTGGGATTGTTTCGTCATTTCTTGGAGTACCTTATCCCCCTTCAGGGTTTTTTCTAACCACTTTCTTAGGTTTGGTAGTGGAACGTAAGAAACTCAATTTCCTAAAAACTCAATTTTACAGCAAGAATTTCCTGTCCACATACACCAGTTTGAACAATTCCACATGACATTTACAGAAGGCTACACAGAGGTATTGCCTAGTGAAGTGTAAACATGTGTAAAAAAAAAACTCTTGCGGACTTGCAGCCTTTTCCATCAAATAAATGTACAGTATTCTTTACAAATTGCTGTATTGGTACTATGACAGCCACCGCTACTCGACGACGTTGTTTAAATTGCTTTTTCGAAACTCAATATTTTCATACAAAATGGCTGTAAGCAAAAGTGGCTAGAAAAAGTCTTGCCCGATACGATTTCCATTTACCAGCATTGTTCATGACCACCATTGTGTGTTTCGTTCATCATCATGTTCTTTGGGTTTCTTTTTTTCACTTCAGGTTTTAGAGTTTCGTACATTCCACCTCTGGGTGATCCAAAACCGGGAGACTTGGATGGGTCCGAGGAGGGAAGTTTTGACATTGATTCCTCCAGAATGCCGGATAGTACTATTCCCGAGACCGTTCCTAAAAACTATCGCTTAACCCTAGATATCTACTGGGGGAGGGGGGAGCTCTGAGAGCCCCCCTGTTGGTTTTTCGCAGATATCTCTGGAACGGATAAATATCTTGGGCTGAAATTTGGTGACTTTTCCGGAAATTTAGTATGCTCTTAGGGGCATTCATCTTCACCCTAAAATTTGGGTCGAATTATCAGGTGGTAGGGTCATTTTGTGCCTTTTTTGAGTCAAATCACTACAAAACCGCCGAAACGGAGTGTTATGGGCCTGAAACCATCATGTGGCACTATGTTCTAGTCGGTGTCATGGTTTTTGACAGATTTTGAGATTCTCGAGAATTTTGGGCCAATTTTCAAAAATTGCCATTTTTGGCTGAAAATTACGACCCATGTGTGTTTAATTAATGACGTCATGAATACTTTATGATGTCAGCAATTTTTAACTATACCAAATTGTATACCTATAAATGCTCTATGCCCATACAAAGTTTCATTACCATATCTATAGTAGTTTAGAAATTACGGAGGGGGAGCTCTCAGAGCCCCCCTCCCAGAGTTGGGGAGCCCCCAAAAAGCCCAGTAGATATAGGGTTAAGTGGAACTTTTGCAAGACGCAACCCTATATGGAGATCACAAAATTATCGACAAAAAATGACTGTCATAAATTCATTTGTGGTGCACCGGAAAGACATGTGCAAACGAAGAAACCGCAAAAACTACAAAAAGTTTTGTGTTTGATTGTGCCAATGTTAGATCACCAAAAAGTATCCACTATTCTGGAATAGTCATTGCCTCAACTATCTTATGCACAGTTATGGCAGAGCGTGTGCAGTTCCTCTTTCTTTTTTTGCACATTCACGGTACTTGAGATTGACCCAAAGGAGTTCAAAGTATACAATAACAAGTTACAATATTAGTGGACTCCCACAAACGTAATTGAGAATCTATGTGTTTGATCACAATAAAGTAAGACATAAGCCATAAGATTCACACCACAAATGACAAAAATCTGATGAACCGCTCCTGAAATATTTTGAAAAATAGACGTTATTGTCGTAATTTGCCACAGCACCCTGAATGACATACTCCCAATATATCAGGCATGGGTTCAGATATGAAACATAGTCAATAAAACTACTATTGGCCTGAAGCTTCACACCAAAAATTCGAAAAAGTAATTAATGAATCTTGAAGTATTTTGAAAAAGCTATAAAATGGCCATTTTGGGCATAAATTGCCACTTGCAAGCTAAACAAAAAAGTTTTTCAAAATTGCGCCTCCATCACGTTTCTTCAATTTTGGATAGTCATCTTCACGCCAAATTTTAGAAAAAATCCATGGAGCGGTTATCGGGGAAAATGTGTTGGTAACTGATGAACAGTAGGTAGGAAGGACGGACGGACGGACAGAAAGATCTCGTTTTATAAGACTCTACCGCAAAGTGGGAGTCCAAAAAGGTAATTCTGTTGTACAAATTTTTATGATATGATTTTCATAATTGGCACATTTGGTAGAAGTGTGATCAATTCCTTCTTCAAACTTATCTTCCGACGTAATTTCAATGATGTCTGGGCTTTGTTCACGTAATATAAAACACAGGTGTGATCGAGCAAGAAATGACACTTAGTTGTTAGCAAATAAGCTGCAAAAGAGACGGTGAAGGACGTGATATAAGGGATTCGTCTAAAAATGGGAGAATTTTCTTTTCAGGGGGAGACCAGGAGGATGACCTCAAAACCAGGACTCTCCCGGGCAAATCGGGAGGGTTGGAATATAAGGAGTTTTACTGGGGGCTAACTCCATGATTTAGGGTAACATATATTGAAAATCTGCCAGTTATACCATTCTTCTTACGTTGTAGATTATTGGTGTCGAACTTGTGAACTATTTTTCACTTTCTCATGGTGTAGAATGCGAAGAAGACACTGGTCAACAGTTTATATGCGGGGTATTTAAAGTGAAGAAGTGGCTCATTAGGTATGTTTGCCAAATTATAAGCTCTATCCTAAGTTTGGAAATCATTGCAGGTCTGGGCTGTATATTCTCGGAGGTGCTGTTGTATAGTAGATAGAAGATCAAATAAAATGATGCAGATGTGGCACACAGCACTGGTTTTTCTTTTATCAGCTGGCATTGCAGTAACTCATGCGGCCTTTTAAAATACCCTAATTTGTAGATTGTAACCTGTTTGGTGCTCTTTTTTGTTTAGTAGCTAATAGTGCACGTATGCATGCAGGATTTGAGTGTGGTCACTTCTTGACATTTATTAGTTCTCGTGTTTATTTGTTGTTGTTTTTTTCGGAAATGTGATTTTTCTGTGCTGGCAGTGTATTTTGTGTGATCCTTTGTCGTGTATTTGATGATACTATATGATGCTTGAGACAAATAATAACACTTCTCATTTTTTTCGACATTTTTCGACTACATCCTCAGTCGTATTCATGCAATACTCATGCAAAACGTACTTGAACAACAGCTTTATACTAGCAGAACACCGCAATCATAATTCAAGTTTCTCACTAGCCATGTGCTATTAAGACTATATGATGTTTATTTCATGGGTTATGGAAACCTTAATATGTGAAATTAAGCTGTGAATCTAATGTCACTTAATTAAATTTAGCCACACTTTAGGCCACATTTTCACAAGAAGAAGCCACTTTTTAGTTAGGCTGTACTTTCACGAAAGTTATGGGTTTGTGAGGCTTTAATTAAGCAGCAGGAGTCACAGGGCAAGATAATACAAAACGTCTTATTTCAGAAAATTCAAGGAAAACTGCCAGTGAAAGTTTATATGCTAGTGTTTTGGGACGACATCAAGAGTATCGAAATAGTGTGGTGAGAAAGTTAGAATAAATCGACTTTTGCGACTATAGTGATTAAAGTAAGGATATTTTAGAGGAATTTAATGCCAAATTAGAACGTAAGTGATGATTAAAGTGAACTGTGGCACAGTGTATTGAATAGAGTCATCCTCCAACAATTGAGTCTTGCCTGGTCTTTAAATAAGCCACGTTCTATTAAGCTGCATATTAGTTAAGCTTCGTTAGTATAAAGCTGCATATTTGAACGTGCGGCATAGTTAATTACACATGATGCATCTGTGCGTGTTGTGGATAGCTTTCAGACATGGTGAAATGGACTAAACAGCCTGCTTACATGTTTGAAGTTAGCAGTTTGAAGCCTCCCATGACTAGGTCAGTTTGAGTTGCTGAAGACATCATTTGAGGTTTCCTACTAGCTAATTACCCCTTGGAGATTAGCCACTAATCACAGGCCTTATTGCAGTAGAAGCAATAAAAAATTGTTTGCTTCTCATGCATTCTATCATTCATTCAAAAATTCATTGAACAGATCCATAAAACAACCATTCAAATATTAGTATTCTTTAATTTTGTCGATAGTGATGCCACTCTAGCTCTTTAATGATTTTGCTCTGCTATCAGGTTGCTATCAGGTTGCTCAGTTTTACAATTTTTAAAAAACTAAGATAAAAGTCACATGGGCACCTACAGAAATTCACACAGCCCTTAATAAAGACCCGTTGCACTCGTCAGCTCTTTGAATTTGAAAGCAGGCAGGCGTCCAGTCTTTTGTTATCACATGCTACGCGCTCGCTTTTTCTCTAAACTGTCAATCATGAACGCAAAACAAATGCTAATTTGCCTCGAATTGTGATTAATCACAGGTATCTGGCTGCCTCGCTGGCCTGGTGCAGAAACAGGTTACTATCTCATAAGGCAGGAGCACAGCCCGGCGGTGTGGGTTTGTTTTGGTTTGATGAATACAATCCGATTTAAGATTGGTATAGATGTTATGTTTATATAGTTATTTCTATCTTATTCTGTTGCTAACGGGAGTCCATTTCCCATCCTACATGATATTCCTCCAGATGGCGTTAAGACTTCTTTGTGTCCTCCTCTTTCAGCTTGACAGAATTTAGATTACAGTGGGCTCTCTATTGCTCGAACCTCCATGACGTGAATCTGTCCTTAGCTTCAAGGATTTTCATGTCCCTTTGAGTATTTTCCCGCTCTAAATCTCTTAATCTAGTCCAGTGGAATTTGGGTCTTGCCTATAATAAAATATTACATCAACATTTTTTGGTGAAAGGACACCTTTGCCTAGTGGAAATTACCAAAAAATGCCCCGAAGAGGTAAACCTTTGGGCAACTGTTTTACGGCTAATTGAAAATCTGCTTCTTTTATGGAATTAGCCGCTGGTTGGCATGGTTGAAATACTGCATGGCCAGCGAGTATGAAAATTGTTTGAATGATATGTAGATACACAATTTTTTTTATTATAAGCAACTTAGAATTTTGGTCAGATCTTAAGTTGGTTATTTGTAAACCAAATTCTAATGCTGAAGCTGCTTAAAATCTTTTCATGTCAGAAAAGGAAAAGAGAAGCTAGGTTTTTTTAATGCAAGGAATACATGTGCATTTTTAAAATTATAGTGAAAAACAACTTATCACTATGCAAGGTTCATCAAATACGTATGCACTAACAAAAGAAAAGTGTTACAAGAATAAAGTTTAATTGAAGAGATGAAAACAATTTCTGTCCTCAGTTTGGTACTCAGGTATGGGCATTTCTTTTTAAATGCTTTGAATTTGTTAAGCTGTAAAGAGTTTTATACAATATAGTTATGAGTTACTTACGTGCCATGGCTGTCCAGAACTGGAGTTGCTTAATGATTTTTTGATTTCAGTTCAGTTGCTTATAAATGAGTTGCTTATAAAAAAAAATTGTGTAGTCTAAAATGCTTCTTAAAAGGCTTGCAGAACTAGGAAATCGTAACAGAGAGACGATCTAATTTTTTTTTCACTATTCTGGTATGCACATTATACCTGTTCAAAATCTGATTTCCACACATGGTTAAAAATTTACTTGGTCTTCTTTGGTGACAAAAGCCATGTGAAAAGTATATGGTATTGCCAGGAGTTCAATAATGTAAGAATCAGATTCAATCAGTATTGGTTATTTGATAATCGACAGTTCAAAGACAATGTACTGGTCAGTAAATTGTACCAGATAGTTTTTGTTATGAAATACTCATTGGTGAAGGTGAAAATAGTACTACCTTAGTTGGAACCGCAAACCATTGCAATAACTTGAATCCATTATTTCATTGCTATCTACATTTGCTGATTATTGGTACTGATATCAGAGGTAGAAATACGATTTGCATGGTAGAACCTGTCAGGCATCAGGTTCCCAACAGGTTTTTTTCTGCTAGTTCCATTATGTTTGTCCATGTCATCGACAGATAACCTTAAACCCGAAAAGGGTAGGAGTGCTTCACCACTCTCCAGAGATCAGTTGATTCTCCTTATTAACTCATTGCATTAAGCAGCGTTTTGCATGATCGTCTTCATGTGTAGTATTCTTCATTTTTTTATTGCGGTGCTATTCAAGATTTGTTTCCATTTCCCATAGAACAGAAAATCATTGAAAATTGATATCTAAGCTATATCATTCTCGAATTTCTCTATAACTGGAACGCATTTTGATCCCTGGTTGATGTCCGAGTTAAAGAGAGTCCACTATAGTTGTATGAATGAAACTGGAGCTACTTGGAAAGATTTTCTTTTTGTGCTTTCAATATGCTTTGTTTGTCTCTGAATTGATTTAGAGTTGTCAATCGCATAGCATTGATGCTAGTTGGCTATGCCATGTGCATTATCATTGTTGATATTGGAAAAGTCATGACTGGCAGGCTCCGTCCACACTTTTTGGCTGTATGCAAGCCGGACTACTCCTTGTTTAACTGCTCTGACGGCTTTATCGAAAAAGATGTTTGTACTGGTAATGCCAAACATATCAAGGAAGCAAGGTGAGTGGAGCAAATAGCTTGCAGCATCCCGAGGAAAACATTAAAACTGCTCTGTTTCATCTGCTGGACACTTTTCATGTAACTATTGACCATTCTGAGCTGAAGTAATACAATTTCTAATATCCTAAATTTTTAGAAATTGTGAGAACACTGGTTATCAAAAGCGGCGTCTTTTGCAGTTTAAGGTATGCCACATCAATATCATTATGAGCAGTTAACATGCTTGGCAGAAATTTACAACAGTGAATAAAAATTGGTTGTAAAGAGATCAAGTCCTAGTATGCAGAATTCCGGATTTACTGTACTTACTATGTTGTATATAAGTGTAACATTTTAAAGACTTTGATCCCTTAATAGTTAAGAAAATGCGCTGATTTTTTAGAGATGAGGCAGGGGAAAATAGGAGTTGAATTCGGTTGAAAATAGGCATTTAGAATCAGTTTCTAAGGGCAAAAGATGGGGGATTGTAGGAAGTCCGGGAATTTTTGCACTGCATGGCTCTACTAATTTTGTTGCAGGATATTGTTGTACTTTTGAAATGTTGTCCATGGTAAATTGCGACATGCAGAGACAAATTTTAGAGAGAAGAGCATATATGTCATTGGTTTCTAGGGCAGGAAAGGAGTCTATAGGAAGGTCTGAAAACCTGTACCTGTTTTGTATTTTTGTTGACAAAGGCTGCGGATGCACTGCAGTTCAAAACATGGCGTTTCTGACATACTTGAGTTACATTGTTCTGCGCATAAAGGAGTTCACACGCTGTACGAAAGTGCAGTGCGTCCATCTCTAGAAGGGTGAAAGTGTGAGAGCATTTTTGTCAGCCGTCTCTATTGAATTTAAGTCGGGTTTCAGGGCTGCTTCTCGACTTACATTGTTCTCATTTGGGAAGTCAGGTTTCAAAAACATAAGGTTTGCGATTTCTGACTTTGAATGTCAGGTTTATGTCACAAAATAGTGCGTCCGCAGCCAAACTTGCTGAACATAGATTTTGAGACCTGGAAATGGTGGTGGTGCGACTACAATTTGTCCCAATTTGGCCACGGAAAGTTGGAGTGTGGGTATGCGTGGACGCGCACATCAACTCTATGGCAACGCATTTGTTCTATTTTTGCGGCTGACAAGGCAAGTCAGCAATTTATTTTCATAGCATTTTTTAACTGTGTCTAGCATGCAAGCAACTTTCGTTATCATCATCTGTCCTGTTTCGCTCTCTGTGTTGACATGACATTGAATGCTCAGTTTTGTTTACTAAATCCTGCTATTGTCCTTGTCGTTCAAAGATGTTGAGGTATCAAGTACAGTGTAGAATAGTTTCAAAAAGCAAGTTGTATACGAATTGTATACCCTGCAAGAAAAAAGCCTGGGATTGTTAAAAGTTGCTCATAAATTTTAGAAGCATGCTTCGTGGCTCAGGTTTGTGGGTCTTGCAGCAACGACTGACTTGTGACCATCAAAAGAGATGTAAGGCGAGACTCCTGAGACCTACAACTGGATTTGTATGCACTCCGTTATACGGCTAACATATAAAATAAATCGCTGTGCACATCTTGTATTTAAAGACATATGTATTGCCGTCCACATTGCCAAATATTAGCTATTCTATGCCTACCAAACATAATCTTACTTTATACTTGAGTTAGAAGATAATCTGTTCACCAGATATTTTAATTCAGATTTGTTGAAAGGTCTCTTGCTCTTCTTTACTCAAGTAAAAAGGATAGTCTGTTCTCCAGATATTTTACTTAAAAGATTCCATCTCTGTCTGTTCTTTGGTGTGGTTATTTGTTTATATTGTAGGGCTATTAGATAGGCTTTATTAAGAACTGTTCATTATTTTTTGTCATATTTGGCATGAAACTTAATAGCAAATTCTAATTGTGCTATGGATCGTATGTTGTGCCTTAAAAGCTATCCTCTTGGCTTTGGATATTGATATCTTCTGGCAGAAATGGTCAGTGCTATAGTGTTGCGATATTTAGTGTTCTTGTTTATGGGTTTTTTTTAATCCATGAGCATGTGGCATCTCAGTGCTCATTTGTGTGGTTGGACACAATGATCCATGATTAAGTTTTCATGAATCCAGTTCATGAATCTAGTTTTGTGACTTTTTCTGTTTACGCTGTCCATTTCTGCAGCATTACTTTTGGTCAGCTTGTCTTGGAGCTGTATCAGCATTGTTTTATTTTATCTTTTGCCTCTTGAACAGTATATTTTATTTTACTAATACTTCTGTAATAGTACAGCTGTTATACTACCATCTCTGATGTATTAATGCACCTTTATGGATACTAGTTGTGCACTTTCCAGAATGAAACCGTAGATGAGAGCTGATCTTTTGTTTTTTGTACGTCTTGTGACAATTTTTCGCAA